>VWPW01004527.1:159452-251916 GCA_013389825.1 Crypturellus undulatus
TTTGGCGGCAAGTGGCGGAGGCGGCCGCGAAGCCCCGCGGCCTCGTCCCGCTGCCGCGGCTCCCGGTGCGGCCCGAGCCCGCCCTGGGGGCGCTGTTGCCCCGGGAGGCTGCGCGGGCCCCGAGCGGGGCGCGCTTTCTGCCCGCCGCGAGTGTGAGGAGGACCGAAGGGGTCTGATGGGGAGGGGAGGGTGGGCCTCGTGGCGCAGGCTCCTGAACGGGACTCGCTCTCTGCGGTGCTTCCCACACGCGAGCGGCTTCAGGGGCCCTTAGCTGCCTCGTGGCCCTTCAGCGGGGAAGTAGCGACGAAATGAAGCCTGTTACTGCAGTGACAGAGTCACAGAGTGGCTGAGGTTGGAAGGGAGCTCTAGGGATCATCTAGTCCAACCCCCCTGCTCCAGCAGGGACACTGAGAGCACGTGGCACAGGGTGGCATCCAGGCGGGTTTGGAAGATCTCCAGAGAAGGAGACTCCACAGCCTCTCTGGGCAGCCTGTGCCAGGGCTCTGTCACCCTCACAGGAAAGAAGTTCTTCCTCACATGGAGATGGAACTTCTTGTGTTTCAACTTGTACCCATTACCCCTCATCCCATCACCGGCCACCACGGAGAAGAGCCTGGCGCCATCCTCCCTACAGTCACCCCTCAGGTGCTTAAAGACGTGGATCAAATCTCATCTCAACCACCTTTTCTCCAAACAGGCTTAAACAGAGGCCTGACAGACATCACTCTGCCAGGGCTGGATGATTCCATGATCCCTCCTAGGCAGCCCCTGCTGAACTAATCTGGTCACTTCCCATCACCTGGAGAACTAGGAATGTCTGGGAACTGTGCAGTAATTTAAATTGGGTACCACTGTCTGTAGCTGCACACTCCTGAAAATGTTGTGCTCAGTCTTGTCCAGGCCCAGGTTCAATATGATGCTCTACACCCATGACTGTTGAGCCGGTGTGGTTGTGCTGCCGTCTTTTCTTGTAGTGAAGCCCATGTGGCACTGCGTGTTTGCTGCACATGGCTGGAAGCCGCAGTGCGGGATGGAATGGGCGCTGACTGGGATGGGGAAGAGCAGGGGTTCCTCTGAGCTTGCAGAGCCCTTCCTCCATGTGTAGACATTTGTAGTGACAACACTGAATATCCAAAATATGGAGACCTGGTCGTAACACTAAGCCCATGAGAGGTGTGTCTTTAGCTTCCAATGTAAGTAATCAACTAAATATATTATTTATAAACCTGAAATCCTTTGCATTTCTAATTTTTAGTACATATGAAACCCATCCTCTCACAAGTAGAAGCAGATAACTGTTTTTTTCTCCTCCAGCTTTCCTGTCTTATGCTTATTTGGGAACCAGAAATATCTGACAGTTTGCATGTATTCCTCACTACCAAATGTGCCACCTTGCTGCCTGTTACACCAGTACTAGAAACAACTACTGCAAATACTAGAAACAGCTATATAAACAAAGACCTATTTAGTCTTTCTAAATCACTTAATTTATCTGTATGAGCTAAGGTAGCATCTCCTCTGGATAACTCTTGCAGTCCTATATTGTATTGTTTATAATTATTTTCACTTAAGGGTAAACCACAATAGCCAAATTCATATTCATGGTCTGTCATTGTTTTAGCTTGCTGTCTTGTTTCCTCCTTGCCCAGAGGGTTTTCTGAATTGAGCACAGGCCAGGAAGGAAGGAGAGACAGGGAACATGAGTTTCTTGCTTATACAAAAGACTACGGCTCAGCGATGTTAGAGTAAGGGTTGTTTGTTTTGTTCTCCCCAAGATCAAACGGAGAGGAGCCTGTCCTTCAGCTGTCCTATCCTGAAGAGGCCATGCACTAAGGCCTGCAGGGCATTATGCAAGGGAGGATTCCTGCCTTTAATCACAGTTAACAGGCAGTTAATTGCTAAGCTTAAACGTAAGAGACCTGCAGAAAACAGAGTTAGTACCTGTGAGGAAAGACAGCAAACAACAGTATTTTAAGTTTTTTTTCTTTTTTTTTCTTATTTATTTATTTATTATTCCCTTGGCAGCAGTGCTAATGTGCTGACAGCCACCGAGGCAAGTGTAGCTGTGACCTGAAGAACAGGAAAAAAAAAAAAGTGCTGGATGTGACCAGACTTAGAAGCTGTGGGATTCATCTGATCTTTGAATCCCGATAGAAACTGCAAAGTGGCAGGCAGAGCTCTCATAGACAGAGATGACAGGAGAGAAAGAGACTGCAGAGGGAAGAGGAGCTTTTCAGGTGTTCGTTACATCCAAGAGCTTGCGGGGCAGAGAAAGAATGTGAATATAAGATGGGACAGAGTGACAGGAAAAATGTAGTCAAGGAAGGCACTTGCTATGCTGGAAAATGCAGAGGAAAAACAAACGGAAACAAGATCACAAAGAAGTGGGGGTAGGAGGAAAGATAAAGACTCCTGCAAGAAAAAAAGAGAGGAAAAAATAAGGTGAGAGAGTTCAAGAGGAGGGAAAAAAATGATGAGACCGAAAGGAGAACAACCTAAAGTTCATGCTAGTGAAAAGATGGAATTCCTTGCTACGAGGATTTGACTGGCTTATTACTGTGTCAAGAGTAAAAGTTTAAAATAAGGACTTTCGGCTGAAAAGCTTCTTCCACATCAAAAATTCCTTTGGGGTTCCTCCCTTTTACTCTTGCCGCTTCCTTGCTGGACCTACTGTTTCTGTACTGTAGTGTTTCCTTGGATCTGCACTTAGTTCTCATGTCTCACATCAATCCATGCCGTTCAGTTACAGAATATTGTATGGCTCTTAAGCTACTTTAGTTGTAGGTTTTGGGATCCTAGGCCTGACTAGAGGTAAGTGAGAGGAAAAAGGAGGATCCTGATCTAAGTTCCCATGTAAGAACATGGGGTACTTACCTTTCAGTGTCTGGAAATAATTTACAAAAGAGGTTTTTGTAAGACTATTAGAGAAACAGTACTTGGAGAAAATTAAATTAATAAAAGTTCTTATTTTTAAAGGACAAACAGAAATCAGGGGAACTCTAGATAGCTGCATTTAGGTGGTCAAGGACATATAGGTGGAAAAAGCTTGGCATCTATTTAACGTTATCTACAAAATTTATCTAGAATTTGTATCTCAAACAAGAGAGACACTCAGTCCCAGCTGGATAAAGAGCACTTCAAAAGGGGTACTGGAAACAAATAAAAGCCTGGAAGGAATTAAAGAAAATATAGCGGTAAAGTGAGAATTGTCAGAAGTCCAGCTGAGTTTCCTTACAAAGGAAATTAAAGCAGCATTTAATGAGAAAGAATATAGGAACATGAAAGTTACCACGTTTGAGATGGAAGCAGAAAACTTATTGTATACCCATCAGAGACATCAGAAGATCTTTATTCAGCTACGAATTTTCATTAATGATGTAGGTACAAAAACCTGAGTTGTAATAATGAAATTTGCTGATGACACAAAACGGTGAGACATTTTCCATGAGAGACAGATCAAGACTAGATGACCTTGAGAACCTAAATAATACAATGGGATTAATTTTAACAGCATAAAGTGTGAGGAGACTGATGATACTTTCTGCTAGCAGGGAAGGCTCATCACTTCAAAGTGACACTGGGGTCGAAAGCCCTTATTGTATTAGTTGAAGATAATTAAGTCTAAATGTGATCAGCTGAAAAAAAAAATCATGGGACATGACAGGTCAGATATTTCCAATAGATGCTGGGGATAAAACATCAGTCTGCTCTCATCTGAAACAACATCTGCGATTCTGGTCACTGTTTTTCAGAAAATATTAACTCAAGTTGCAGGAGGTGCAGAGAAGGGCTCTAAGGATGATCAGTAGGCTGGAGAATCTGGTTTAGGAGAGGGGGAATAAAAATGATTCATTCGTCCCAGTGAAAAAAAGGGTGGCAAGGATTATGCTTCCAGTCTGTGAGTGCTAAGGGGAGTAAACATGGGAGAAAAAGTTACTTGGGCTATAAAGGCTGAGAAAGGCAGCTGAAGAAAAATGAGTGTTAATTGACTGTTGGGTACATTTAGGTTGCAATGGGCATAACTATTATGTCAATATTATTTTGAGGGCACTTATATGAGCCTCTGCAATATTGCAGAAATTTTTTAGAAGTGGTCGACTTGTGCAAGGGAATAGTCTAGTACTGATGCTGAAATTTGATTGCAAATGAACATGAAAAATGAGCTGCAAAAGAGGGGAGAAAATTAGTCCCATGTATTTCCATCTTTTTTTTTTTATCAATGCCACTGGTCTCAGTGAAGGCTGAGGATATTCTCATCTGTGATCAAAGTCATTTCTGTAAGTCTGTGTATCCCTCAGTAATTGAAGTGGTTTAAGTGCTGCTTGCCAGAAGAGAAATGCGTGGAGAGTGTGGTCTGCAGGTTGTCTTCTAGGTGAGCAATCTCTCTCAGTGGGGAGCAGGAAAGGAGACAGTTTTCTCAACAAGCTCCTCAGATTGCGTGGAGAACCTCTCTATTCCAGAGGGAGAAAATTGATGAGGGAGGGCAGCACCTTTAAAAATAGAGACTGGGTGGTGGGTTGGACATTTAAGATGATAGTTTTCTCAAAAGGGAATCTCACAAAGAGATTCAGAGCAAATTTAGAAGCAGGGCAGTGGTTACATTTTCATTTTACATAATTAAATACAAACCATAATACTATTACTTGTGATTAATGATGCCTTCCTACCTTTGCACCATCTTTTCTGTTTATCATTTCCTGTGTTTGTTTCCTAATGTGCACTATCTGCAGGCTCAATATTTGTATTCTTGCTGTTCTAGTGAGAGAATCTAGCAGCTCTAGTTGTGCTTTAAAATAAGTTTTCAAAAGTAAGAAATAAAGGTCTTCTTGCGGGCTGGTAGGTTTTTCCGTCGCTGCACTCTTTTCTCTGTTACTTCTCCATTTGCCAAGTATTTATATTAGGAGATCCCTATAGAAATGTTTGATTTTGTTTGTGTGTATGTAAGAAGGCAAAGGTTGTATGGGCATCAGGATAAGACAGTTTTGCCTTTTAATTTTTTTGGGGGAGGATGCAATTTCAAATGTCTGTCACAATTCAGTTAAATGTGAAGGCAGCACTTGCTGGTTGATGTGATGGGATGTGTGGTGGGTTTTTTTGTTTATTTTGTTTTGTTTCGAAACTACCATCATAAGGGGTTATGATCTGCCTTCTGTGTTTCTGGTCCTCTGCAACTTAGCTGTTTTATAATAATTTTATTATCTAGTAGTAAAACACAGCTCTTTGCTGTGTTAAAGCATAGCAACATATATATTTTAGAAAGGAACGTGTCTTTGCATTTTTGAGCAAATTAATACTGAGAATTAAAAGCCTTTGGTGTAATGTAGATCCGAGTGTCAACGGAAGGAAAAAAGTAGAGCCTGCAAAGGGCAGGAGAAGGAAGGTAAAAGCGTGGATTTTAAACAGGGTAAGTGCAAATGCTCTGTAATCCCTTCCCGTTCTCTGACTGATGATGAACTACATGTACTGCCTGTTACAGCAGTATTGATTGCAATCAGATGATAAAATCATGGCATAGAGAAAGAAACCACTGCAGTGAAAATGAAAAGATGGAAATGTAATAAAACTTTTGAATCAAAAGTGATTTATTGGAATAAAATGAAAAAGAGATTCTTATAACAGCTGAGAGTTAGTCATGGGAATAACAAAATGCTGCAAGAATATAATCATTTCAAAATAAAATTCTTTACAAATTATATATTTATCTTCAACAGCCATCCTGCACTTTGCATCAGCATTCCTAATGCTGCAAATTTTCCTCACTCGCAGCTTTAGCTTTACTTACAATTAATCCTCTGGTATTATAGTGATGGAGATTCTTGCTGGAATGCATTAACTTCCTCCTTTAAATCCCCCCTGAGGCAAACCACTTGAAAAATATTTCCTTTGTCTAGGACACACAATTTAGTAGCTCACTTCTTACCCTGAGATAGCAATTCTTTTGCAGTGATTTATGCATGCTATTCAAATACAAAAACTGCATTAAATTATGTTGCATTAAAAGATCTGAGACGTGCTTTCCATTACTTAGGCACAATTGTATAAGGAAAAATGTAGGTCTGATCGTGTATGCCATGATTGCAGAAACACAGAATCACTAAAATGTGAAGTTAATACAATCGAGTAATTTGTCACTTACAGAGGCTGCCTGCAGACTCATGGATGATTCTATGTTTAGATACACCTTTAGTATTGCTTATTAACAAATTTGGTTGGCTGATCTGTGCCCTGTTTCAAAGCAAGGAGATAGAAGCTTCTGGAGGGGGGGTTCACTGCCTCTGAAATGGCTGGTTTCTGTTTTGAGATCCTAACTGAATGCGTCCGTAAGATCCAACCTAAATCCCTGTTACGGTTTTGGCTGATCTTTGTTCCTCCTTCAATTGTCCTGGTGGAACAATGGCCGCCAAATCTTTTGTGTTGACTTTCTGCGTTTTGGAGTGCTGCTATAATGCTCTTCCTTGATCTCCTCAATTCTAAATTTACTCCTTTATCTCCAAGCTGTGTAAGCCCAATTCCTTCAGCTTTTCCCACAGATTCTATTTCCTAAACTCTTCTTGCTGTTGTGCTTCTACCCCAGTGGGTTGTCATTATCTTTCTTAGTGCATAGTGGCCAGTCCTGAACACAGTAATCTCACTGGGGCTTTGCCAGACCTGAATAAAAGGGAATAATTACTCTTTGTGCTATATATTACCTTGTTGACTCTTTAGTTTTTGATCTCCCATATGGTTTTCTGCCTACAAAGGCATTTCCTATTCTATATTTAACTTTATTCCCTCATTAGATTTCTCTTTCCAAAGTGTACCACTTTGTAATTGTCTTTTTAATATATATTTTGTCTGATTAATTTTTGTCTGCTTCTCGCATTCTTGAGACTTATAAATTTTAATGCTGTTTTCATCCTTGAAAGGACTTTGCAGTTTTCACCAACCTGATGTCATCATCAAACTGCAGCAGCTCACTCTGCATTTCGCCATCCAAGTTGTCAATGAAGTGGTCAAGAAAACTGGCCCTGGGACGAACTCCTGGGTGTCTTCTCTAGAAGCCATCTTGGTCGGGCAGAGAACAACTGGTTACTGCACTATAAGAACAAATTTTCAAATGTTGAACACCTACCAGTTTGCTAATTACCTCTGGAACTTGCTGTCTTAGCTTACGAATATGCTGTGTGGGACAGCATCAAAAACTCATCGTTGTCAAGATGCATCATATCTGCTGTTTCTCACTTATTTGCTAGAACGATTATCCTGTCAGAGAGCGATTAGCTTCAATTGATGTAACCGTTTTCTTGACGAACCCATTTTGACTTTTTAAAATTATCCCGATCTTTGAGGTATTTACAAATTCTTTACTTAATAATTTGTTCTATTTCAAGGGATAAAGGTTAGGCTGACAGGTGTAGAATACTCCATGTTCTCTATCCTCTATTTTAGAAGTATGTATTGCATTAATATATTTCTAGGATTTAAGGACCTGCTCCGTTTACTGATATTTCTTGAAAATTGCTGTTAGTGATTCAAAGGTTACTTCAGCAAATGCTCTGGACATTTATGGTAAACTTTGTCCAAACCCACTAACTTCAGAACCTCTAACTTAGTTTGGTGTTAGCATTGCAGAATTAGGGCAGGGCTCTCACTTGTGCTTGATGATCCTGACGCGAGTGGCCTGATTCCTTAGTGCATGCTCAGTGCCAAAAAAAACGTGGTAAACAGCAAAGCACGTGTGCTTATGCACACCCCTGCTCAACCAGCAGGAAAGTACAGGCTTAAATGCTTGGGAGATCACCAGGACATTGCAGATCACCTAGTACATTGCAGAAGTTAATGAGACGACAACTCCAGACTGCTAGATCTGGGACCTGCTACAAACCGTGTTTGCATGGGGCCGCGTGACGCCCGGCAGGTACGTGAGCTCCTGCTCCATCGCTCTGAGTTTGCTGCTGCCTGTCTTCTTGTAACCTGCTTTCAGGTTCTTGGTATGTGCAGTACTGCCCCAAGAAAAGTGGCAAGTGGTTCAAACAGAGAAGGAATAGAATAGGTGGCATGGATTTAGAGAAGCGGCTAAAAAGTGAGTTCTTGAGCCTTTGGGTCTTTCTGCAAGCTTCATCAGGCCAAACGTAGGCACTTGTGGATGTTTACATTCGAGCATCAGTGTAGTTGACATAAAGTCTAAAAATGTTTTTCTTCTACGTTGATTCCGAGGGAATGTACCCAGCCAGCTCGGGTGTCTGCGCTGCATTGCGGTTGTCTGCGTTTGTCAGAGACGTCTCACACTGAGGCAGGTAGGTTCAGCCAAATGTGCAGCCCTACTTTCAAAAAGATGCACACCGCCTACAGTAAGTAAGGAAAGTAGCGGCGCATGTCCGTGATTGCTTTCTTTTTATTTCTCTGCCCTAGTCTTTCATCTGCCTTCAATTTCATCTTGTTAGACTTTAATTTGCTAGACTGATGAATCACTTTCTCCATGGTTAGTGCTTGCTCGTTTCTCTTTTGCAGAAGCTACTGATTGCAACTTTGTATTTAGGGCTTGCTTGAGCGGGAGGGGAAGCACACAGCATGTACTCTCTTTTATGCAGGCATTTCACAGACCACCTTCCCGATAGCTCGTCACTCACTGGTGTTTTACAGGCAACAGGCTAAATAATGTAAATTTGAAGGCAGCTCGGAGGACGTTTTGTGGAGCTGTTGGTACATTCCAGGAAACTGAACCGATCACCCACTGCTTTTTCCCTGTCCAGCTAAATCGCACAGAACAATTCTGTGGGCTGTGCTCCCAGGAATACTGATCGTGTGACTATGAGTCCTCACTAGTAGTTTGCTTAATCCAGCCACCAGTTCTGCTTAAAGTGCTGTACTACACTTTACTGTAGTACCTGTACTACAGGTATTGGGGCTGAAAATGCTCCCATGAATATTGCTTCCTCTGTTTCACTGCACGTTAAGGAAACGTTGGTGGAGAGAGAAAATTTGAGCTTTAGCTCAAAGACACTGGCATTGAGCTTTGCTCAACCCCTCTTTTCCCTGTCTGAGAGAGACAATTTCACACATGTGACCCTTTAAACCAATAAATCAATGGCAAACTAGCAACCTTATTTGCTTCAGTGAGTCAGTTCTGCAGCGCATCAGTAGCAAATCTTATTTAGCTGGCCTGTGCTCTCTACTGCTTCCCTGTTGCACTGAAGCTCTGTTTAAAGCAACAGACTTATAGCTATGTTTAAACTTGATAAGGCAAGCCAAAAAATTAACATTTATTTTGTACTGATGCTATATTGGGTATACAGTATATGGTATATGGTACTAGCCAATCGGTAGTATACCAAAGTAATGCTATTTCTGAATTTCCTACCGAAAATTTAGACATCACATTTTAACTTTTAAGAACTACCCTCCCCCACCAAAAGAAACAAAAAAAATCCAGAAACTATAGAGTATTCTCATGAAAAACATGCATTTATTTAACAAGTGGTGGTATTGAAATGTTTCTGTTAGCTTGCTAGCCAACTGTGCTACTACTTTATTGGAGTAGTGTATAGTATGCCCAGAGGAAAAGAAATCAGCGTTCTGGAGTTGTGACTACGGATTTAGGTGAAGAAGCTTGTGGCGCTCATCAGAATTGTTTCTCACCAGTCTGATCATCTGCCTGCACCAAAGACTGTAAAAACCTCAATCCATATTTCTGTGAAATCCAAACAAGTGCTGTTAAATGCATTTTGTGTTAGTCTGTGAACTCCTCTGTGCCTGTGAGGCTCTAGGTCTGTGAAGCCATCCCTACTTGGGAATAGCTCCATGGAGGCTGTTACTCTTTTGGCAGAAAGCTTGCCATCATAACAGATACTGCATTGGCAGCAGCATCCTTTAAAAGGATGTGGTGTGTTCTTAACATCGAGAAAGTTGAGTATTGGTATTTAATAATTATATAGTCTGGGAGTCCTAGTCATGGATAATAACAGGCTGAGTAAACAGTTAATATATATATTTTTTTTTGGATAAATACCAAATAAAACAAGAGATAACAGATGAACACAGAGAAAGGGAAAAACACAGGAGGCAATTAATATTATTAAGATCAAACTTGAATTTTTCTGTCTTCCTAGTCTGCTGAGATGGGTTGTAGCCCAGAGAACCCAGAAGAAAAGCAAAAACCTCAGCTTATCTAAGGATAAAAGCCTGAATATAGCAGATTCCTTGTGTATTACTCATAAGAGTAAAGATACATTGGCTTGGATTCACCTGATCAAGTGTGGACATCTAAAAAGTAACTAAGTCGGTTTTCCTGCCTCCCTCAAGTCAGTGAAGAGAAATAGTTTTGTCCATCCTTCGAACAGGATGCTAAACTAAATTAGATGAATTGTGCCCTGAGCTTGTCTCATTCTTTCCACTGAATGCAGAGGTAGCCTGGACAAGCAATTTAGGTATACCCCAAATATACTGCATGTGGATAATGGTGGGGGAACTGAGTCCTGCTGTGGTATCTTTTCTCCCTCTGTGCACTTGTGCAAAGGTCAAATATAACCTGAACCTACATTTCTTGACAAATAACACACACCGTGCATACAGGCAATGAAGCATGTGCTAAGAGTGCTTTTTGGCTGAAAGATGAAATTAAACAGAACTGAAAAGCTTAAATAGCACAGATTGTTGTAAACTCATTATGCCTCTGATTTAGCCCAGTAAAACACTTGTTTCAATCCAGAAACTGTTTCAGGCTTTCCTGACAACAAAATTTATTACCGAAGCACCCACGGAAACTTGCATGAATAAAACAATTCCTGAGTGCTGAAGCTGGGTGCAGTACACAGAAGCGTTTTCCCCTGTGTTGTTTGCATCTGGAAAGAGGACACATGCTCCATCTAGGCCATTTGAACTAGGAGCTTTTATTTAATCTTTTCTCAGCTCATTTTATAATCTGAGCACAAGAAATACCCTGAATCACAAAATAATGTAAAATAGCTAACATCTTTTTTTTTCCCCGCCCCCCAGCAGTTTTCCATATTTTCTTTGTTATTTTCTCTTTCACTCCAAATATACAGCTTAGCCCTTTGCAGTCTACTTACACAATCCCTTAATTTAACTTTAGGATGTTGTTAAGATTTGTTGCAGACGCTATAACAACAGCCAAGTGGTGGTGTTGGAGGAGAGTGGCTGCTAACTCCTGACAGTGGCTAAATTTCGGTGACATGGGAAATCAGCTTTCTATATTCAGCTTTCAAAGCACCTCAAGATCTATGTTGAAATGTTATTATGTAAATATAAGCCATGTTTATTCCTAAAAAGTAATTTTTTGGAGATGGATAATATTAGTAGGCTTTACTTTCCAATCTGGAATTAATTAAAACACACTGTTTCCATGTTCTGAATCACTAACACTGATAGTCAAGTAGCACATCATAAGCTTCCATAATTCCCTTTTTTTTTTTTTTTTTCTGAATGTTTTTTCACAAATATGAAGCATGTGCAATTCCTCAAGAAACGTAGGTGGGTATATGAAGAGATGGCTGTTCATCAAAAGGGAGCGTTGTGAGTATAGAATCTTAGTTTCTATATAGCATAGCCCAAAGCATCAGTTTAAGATCTGATGTCCTCAGAAAATACCTACATATCACTGCTGCACCTGGAGTAAAAAAAAGACGCTGGAGGGAACAACCTTGCTTCTCCAAACCCTGCAGCAGACAGAATTCTTGGGGAAAGGGACCTGTCTTTTCCTTGCTTTGGGGCACAGGAGCGTGATCAGATATTCAGGATCATTGAGAACTGTCCGCTGCTCCCTTGGGCAATGCTGGCAGCACCGTGACTGTTAGGTCTCCGTGTGGGTTTCCTAAGTGCTCCTGGAATACAGATGAGTGTGATGAATGAGTTACACTCAGCTGAGTGACCTGACTGTCAGGTTTCTTTGTGCAGTGACAATAGAGACAGTAGCATCAACCTGGTAACAAACCTTTTGCTAATAAAACAGAAATAACTGCTTTCTTCAGAATTCGTTTTCCAGTTATATATAGTGCCTGCTTTTTAGTATTTTCAGTTATTCTCCAGTGCGTGTTTTTTTATTACCAACACTGTAGGCTACTTCTTGCTTGCAGCAATTTCATTAGAATTTGATGAACTTAAATTTTTTTTTTTCTGCTTTCATCCACAAAAGCAAGAAATACAGTTCTATGGAAGGTTGAAGCAGTTTGCAGTAGAAGTCTCCGCTAAAAGAAGAGGTGAGCCAGCGTTTGCAAGAACTGAGATTCAGGGCTGGAGAAAGTTAATAGCTAATTGTACAAACAATTATTTCTGTATTGGATAATGAGAGTTGCTGAAATTGCTAGTTGTATGAATGAGATCCTGCATTATTGATCAGGCATCTTTGTTTTACTGGACTGGAAGTCTACATTTCCCTTTGACGTGGCTATGAGATCTAAACCTGACGTGCAGTGATAACATTCATATGGTAAATATATTTTTGCATTAAAAGGGCTAAATACTGTAGTATGTTTAAAGCAAGCCCGTCCTATCTCTCTATTGTGGGCTACGCTTATACTTGGGAATATGGGCACTGACCTATTCAGTTAGATCAATAGTCTATTTAGTTGAGTATTTTACCTCTGTCTGTTAGTAAGCAGTTAATATTTCATACCTAGTTGTTTTAACTGAACAATGTTCTGCATAGAAGGAATACTTCCTGACCTTGTGAGCTGAATTAGTCATTATAGGAAGTGCAGTTACTTTTATTAATTAAAAGTAGAGAAAAGGAGTATTGAAATACAATATTTAAAGCCCTCAAGGTCAAACCTACACGTTAATGCCATTTTGTTTGCTGTTCCATGGTACTCTGGCAGTTGTGATATTATCTATTCTAATTCTGCATAAAGGAATTGGATTTCAAATAAACCTATTCCTAAAAGAAGCATGAAAACAGGACTAAGTAGAAGTGATCATCCTATTAGTAACCATAATTTATCTAATAATTTGCCATGGTTAAACACTTTGACCTTGATAAGTTAGAATAAAAAAAGGAAAATGGAAATGTAGGTATTCCTTATAATCTTTCTTTTCAGAAGCGGAATTTTTAGATTTTTAGTTTTCAGTTTAGTAAAATAGTGGTTCTTGCACATATTTCTGAATTTTCCCTCAAATTCTGAAATTTCAATCAAAAAGCAGAGATGCATATTAAAAAGCCCTTTTTACACTATGGTTTTAGAATAGAAGAGACTTTGCAGTCAATTATTTATGAGCATTAAGTACTGAAAGCCTTATTATCTCAGAATAATCAATGTTTGGCTGAAGCTTGAGAACACCAATAGCTAATCTAAAAGTCCTGATCCAGTTTCATTTAAAATAATGACAGAACTCCTATTGATTTTAAGTGAAGTATGATGAAGCTAAAAAGTGTTGCTTTGAGGGATAATTTTAGGCAATTTTCTGAAAGCATCTGTGAAATAACAGAAAACTTACCTTTTGTTATCTGTATAATACTGTATGGCATATTTCAGCAGGCAGTAGCTGCTTATTTTAGAATGGTTTATGTCTGCATTTTCCATTTCCTTGGAGAGTCTTGTTTAAGTATCTGTCTACTGAGCTGATATTACCCTCTCTGAACATAGAGAAGCAGCAACTGGAATAGTGATGAGCAAACTTGAAAGGAGATAGGAGACTTGGTAAAAGATTGAAATACTGGCATATTTTCAGACCTTGTTAAAACCTGATTTTTTTAATGCATTTACCTGCTTTGTTGTTGTTCTTGAAGCCCCAGCAAATCTCTCTGCTTGTTCTTCGGTCTAGTATGTGATGCTCTTGATCATTTATTGGGACCTTTCATGGTTATTTGTCTCCAGCAGCTCTGATAATTTGTCAGTGTCAGTCAAGAGCGGTTTGCAGTATTTGGGAGCTCTTGTCCTCTGTTATAGATTGCATTCTCAGAAGGATATCTTGTTTTCTGAATTTGCACAAATAACAAAGAGTGGTTTTTGATTGCTTTTAGAAAAAGTTCTGAAATGTGATTTAATTGTTATTTAAAAAGTCCTCCCAATCTTAACCTGCTTATCCTTCCAAAATAAAAATCCTATCAAAACTACATTTTAACAGGTGCGTGTTCTCATTTGCTTGTCTCAAAATTTCTTTTTTGCCACATTTCTGGTGAATGCGACGACAAGAAATAAGAAAAGTGGGTGTGTGCTCAGTGCTGTGCTTTACTACAGCACAGCAACTTTGCATGGCCCCTATTAGAAGTGGTGGAGTCTGTGGGTCTGCTTAGCGGCTGACCACACTTTCCCTTTGAGATGGGGTTCTATTTATTGATACTGTGGAGCTGTTATTTCTGAAGAGAAGAGTTTATTTTCTGAAGCAAATGAGCCTTTCGCATCCTAGCCTTCTGCCGGGGTTGGGGGCTGCCCTGCAAGTGCTGAGCAGCAGAAAGAAATCTTCTGTCTGGTGGGGAAGAGGCAGCATCAGGAAACAGCTTCTGGATAAGCAGATATTGCTAAGTAGGGAAGTAGGACAGATACTTGGAGACAGCATCTGGCAGAGGAAGCAAAATGAACCCTCTTTTCTAGAGAGAGACAGAGAAGGGGTGCAGCCCTTAGAAGAGCCAGAAGGTCTGAAACTCCATAATATTTTGGTGCTGGGCTCACGCTCATTTTTTTTTGAACCTCAGAATGTTTAATTTAAGCCCCTTAATAGAATCTTAGTCTAATGCCTAAACACAGTGGCATCAAAGCAACTTGACAATTTTGGCTTTTTTTTTCCCCTTTCCCAGCTCAGAATGACTTTTTCTGCTATTAGACCTAGAAAATAAATACTGATATTGGCAAAGCATGTTTGGTGCTCCAATCTAACATGCATGCTTAGCTGTCTTTTCATCTATATACTTATAAAGGCTTATAAAGGCTATAATATTAACTGTGCAGAATATCAGAGAAAAAAAGGATACCGCTAAGTGATTTAGGTATATGCCATTTAATATTTTTTTTTCTAAAATAGTGAGTTACATTCTCTCATTTCTTATTCAGTCACACATTAAGACAGATTTGACCAAGTATTTTTAGTTAGAGATTTGGAGCGGCTAAAGTAAGAAATCCTCTTAATAAAAATGGGAGCTCTTTTTTTTTTTTTTTTTTTTAACTGTGTTTTATACCAGTGTAATTCCATTGACTTTCCAAGGTTTCTTCCTAATGTCTCCTGATATGAAAGAGTATCAGGTTGTGGTCATTTTTATTTTTCTTTATGCTGTACAGGTAATACTATCGCTGTAGTTAAATTCTTCTAATAAAGGAACTATTTTCTGTAACTTTTCCTTTTTGCTAGTTGATGATACACTACAATACATAAGGAAATAAGTGTCAAATAGGAATGCATACTGCAGTGACTATTTTCCTGATGATGAAGATGGTAGTTTTCTATCCTTTGAAAAGTATCACAGGTCAGGTTGGGTTTCTCATAAAACTACAAAATGAGTTAGAGTTCCTGAAAGGAACAGGACAGAATCGAGTCAGATGTACTCCATAAATTTCAGCAATTTTTGTAGTCTTTTGCTTTGAATGACAGGAAATATTAAGCTTCTGTCTTTCAGGGGAATATTTGTCTCTTTTTTTCCTAGTAGTTTTCATATTTCAACCAGCTGTCATTTTTTAACATACTTTTGTTATTAAGTGAGATAGAAGGTTGTAGAGGGGAAGAGAGCGTCTTTTATTAGACAGACTGATGTAATTGGATAAAAAACAGGCAAGTTTGCAGGTATAGAAACCCATATTAAGTTTTGAAACAGAAGCCAATTTCAGGACAAAAAAACAGGCCAGGGACAATTGTTTTGACTTTAACTTTGTTGTAGAGATGAGTTGGAGAAATAGAGGAGAAAAAGATATCTGAAAACCTGTAGCAGGTAAGCTAGATAGTGAAGGCAGAGATGATGAAGTGGTTAGTTGCAGTGGACCATAGAGAGGAAGAGGTGCTCATGGTAGATGGGAACAGGGAGAGATTTTACTCTAGCCAGAGTTTGATGGAAAAAAGTCTGAATGTGGAGCTGTTGCATTTAAACCAGGAGCCACATGAGCCTGTTAGCTGGACATGACTCTGGGCTGCCAGCGAAGGTGGTGGTTCAGCTTTTGGGTGGTCGTTGGAGCACTGGAGCAGATTATCTTGAGAGGTTGTGGAGTCTCCGTTGTTGGAGACACTCAGAAGGTGTCTGGACAGAGTCATGGGCAACATGCTGTAGGTGACCCTACGTGAACAGGGGAGTTGGATGACGTGATCTCCGGAGGTCCCTTTCAACCTCGGTCACTCTGTGATCCTTGCAGTGGGTGCTTGTCCTCACTGCCGGTCTTGGACTGGCATAAACACCCACCCGTGTGATCATCCGGTGGGCCGCATCGGGGAGCAGGTTTGACTTTTTTTTTCTCTGCTGTGGGATCTAGCCGAGTGCCTTCCGTGCGTGGATCCGTGAGGCACAGCTGAAATGAGGATGAAAAGACAGCGCCTGGGAGGAAGGCAGCACTGAGCACCCCAGGCTTCTGCCAGGCTGAAGTGGCCGTGGGATTGTGGCCTGACATTTGATGAGAGAGTCAAGGCAAGGGACAAGGAAACTGAATGGCAGAAATCCAGGTACATGGGATTCAACAAATCCAACTGTACTCTGAAATTTTTAAGAGACTAATTGGATCAAGAACGAAAGCCTCATTTTCTGAAGGACAAAATAAGCCGTTCTGGTCTGTTTCAATATCCTGTCTCCATCAGCGACCAGAAGTAGGTGCGTAAAAAGTAATTTTAAGTCTTTAAATATTTAGGAGTTTCCTAGAGTTATAAAATATTTGTACATTTATAAGGGTAGGAATTGATTCACCTAATAAAGAAAGTTAGTAGTCCAAGCTAGTTACTGTAGACGTCCAGTCATGAAAAACAGACCTTCTGAAAAAGTGACAATTTCTTACAGAAATAGGTGTTTCTGCCTTCTTTTGAGGCCTGTGTCTCTCCATTGACTACACAGGCAGCCTGAAGTGACTAACTCAGGCTTGGTCTGTTAGTTTTTAGGCATCTGAGGACACGTGAAATGATTCTCCTTCAAGGCTCTATGACTGGAAAATAAAGCCAGCTTGCAGGAATGGCCTTGAGCCCTGGCCCGGGGCTGCCAGGATATACTCCCAGCTGGAACTGGGATATAGGTATCCAGCCACATGGGGATAGAAAAGGGAAGAAGAGCTGAGCGGCTCCAAGCTCTGCCCTGCTGCTCCATGCCAGAAGCCAGTGTGGGACCTGTAGTGTTTAGCCAGCATCGATGCAGCCCTTGTCACTTGGAAACGGGGACTTCAAGCCTCTTAAGTCTTAAAAGTCTGAACCCTGGTCCAGTTTTGAAAGTACCTACATTGTACTGATTGTATTCTGAAAAGAATATGAGATTCTGCAGAAATTCTTATCTTTTAAAAGAGGTAATCCTTCTATATTTATCCAGGCATTCATTCTCTGGGCATTAAATTCAAATGGAGATTATTCTTTTTAAATGTTTGCATAGATCTGTGCTATTCTTTATTTTTTTATTCACTGCTAAAATAATGCCATTGCTTTGGAAATGTGTTATATTCTTAAAATTGATAACTTTTTTTTAAGCATTAGGAAACCTTGGTAGCTCTTTCAAAAAAAAGATTCAGTTCACTGAAAACTACAGCAAATTGCTAGATGCTAGATATTTGAGTTCCCCGGGAAACTCTTACGACACTGAATTTGTTTTGACCTTTGTTTCATTATATAAGAAAAAAGTGATCTTTATGGAAGTCATATAAAAGATAAGATCTACATGGTGGACTGGTAATTACATAAAGTAATGTTCAATCATTAGACAAAATGTACAGTTGATCCTATGGCTTAGATGTGGGCGAGGAATATGATCCAACTGTACTGATATAAAAGAAAGATGCAACTTTTTCACACTTCAGTTTCAGGAACGTACATCTAAGCTCTAAGGACAGCTCTTGTTCTAAAGCCATCCTTCAGATTTCCAACTGTCTGATTTATTCTATTTGAACAAGGGAGGTAATATCTTTTAAATTTTTCTTTGCTGTATTTAAGAGGATCAGTTCCATCTTTTTCTGCTTTCTTTTCTGCCTCTCTCCAAAGTTCTCTCTTGTCTCTCAAAGTTTTTACTTTGCAAGTTAAGGTAAAAGGTTGCATTGGAATAACACATGTGCTTGAGGTTGAAATGGTTTTTAAGTATAAGAAATGTGAGGTCCTAGAATTCTATAAAACACAGTTAAATAATGATTTTTTGTGTGATTTCTGTTTGGGTCCAATAATGCTTGATCAGTAAGCTTGTGTTTTTCTCTAGGCAGAAATACTGCTGGCCTGATGTCAAATGTTAGACAATCTATAGTACTAATACATGTTTTGGAGTCTTTAAATTGCCACTCATGGTTAAATATGTTAAGGAAAGGGGGAAAGAAAAAAAAAGATTTCCGAGTCTTTAGCATTTTGCCAACAAGTTACTGTATAGAGACCCATAAGGAAAGCACTGGCGCTTTTATGGCAGAGCTATAAATCGCTCCTAATATTCTAGAAAGGAATGAACAGAATATGCAAAATATTTAACTGTTGCTGAGTATGATGCTGTCAGGAGGACCGTAAAGAAGAGTCTGCAGGGTCATCCCAGGGCTATACTGAGTACGTTAGATGGTCATACAGTCAGTACAAAGGATGCCCATCTGATAAAGTTTGCTCGCATGCCTCTAAAAAGACAGACTGCAGAGTTTGATTAAGGATTCTCATACAATGGAGTTTGACACAAATGTAAAAACAGCCTCAAAATCTACCTGAAAAGATAACCAGTTTGTAAATACATATGACCAGCTGTCTGTATTATGATAACTGATAATATGGTAATGTACAGAAAAAGAAAGAAAACTATCAGTGGGTAGGGAGATGACACTTTAAGGGCTAGGGAAGACTTAAAAATACCATATTTTCATAGATTTGCTAGAATTCATGCATTATATAATCTTCCAATAGCTTAGGAAAGATGATAATTAATAGAGTAAGTAAAAACTTCCTTTGATTTAATGGTGAAGTTAGGGAACTAATGTGGTTACTGAGTGAGTTAGCATCATGGGCACTGTCAGAAAACCAAATGCATTGAAGAGCATATTCATAAGACCATCAGGCAAAATCAATATCCCATTAGAAGAGTAGGGAGATCACATCTGGGTTCCACTTGGTGGTTTTGGTATGAAAGTGATTGTCTGACTCAATGGAAGAAGTGCAAAACTGCAGTTTCAATTCCCTTTTTGGCTAATGTAGTTTAAACAACTTCCCTCAGGGATCGCCTCAAGCTTTTATAATACACCAAAGTATAACATTCTGTATCTAAATAAATAAAGGAGGGCGAGTACTGCCACATCTCCATTAGAAAACATGAGGTCACAGATTAGTCAGTCAAGGGCTGCAGTGTTATCGATGTGGGTGACATTTTACTAGAGAGCCATTGGATCATACACAGGTCGGACTAGGGTAGAAACAGGGTATTTGGGAAGGCATTAGATGAACCTACTGGTAAAGGAAGCCTTTCAGCTGCCTCTTTGCTCTGGAGCATGTGCTGGTCAGTGCTGAGGCCCAGGGTGGAGCAGGACTAAAGGCTGAACTCTGATTTTTGTCACGATATAAGCAATTCTGCCAGCATCCCGTTATCTGTATGGTCCCAAAGAGCGTATAGTAAACAATCTTGAAAAAAAAAAAATCCAACTTGTTGGAGAGAGGGATCTGATCAACTTATTCAGTGCAGCTTAGCAGCTGTGACCTAGCTCGGTTCGGCTACTGGAACGTTTGAAAGAATCACATGAGGCTGCTCAACTAGACCCGTGAAGACCAACCCTTCTAATGCGGAGAGAGTTTTCTTTTGTCAAGATGACCAAGCCGAGAGCTGGCAGCTTCCCAGAAACCTGAGAGGTTGGCGAAGGAACCCGCAAGACTCTCGTATTATCAGTAATTTATTGCCCTGCATGTTTTCACTGCAGTCACCTCAAATTCACTGGAGTCAGGTGTAGCTGCTTGGGGTCTATCCTAAAGATCTGACAGGAGAAAGGGGAAGAAAGGGGACCTTTCTTCGAGGTGCTGCCTGGGCAGAAACTGCTTCCCTGGATGCAGGGTTTTGAAGGAAAAGCCCGTTTTTGAGACTGCAATGAGAAAGTGCCTGGCGCAGCGCTGCTGGGGTGGTGCCTGCCCCCGGGATGCGGTGCTGCGCTGCACCAGCGCGCTCCGTCAGCCGCACGTCTCCGTTAGCACCAGAAAACTGTGTTCCTTGTGCTCAGCTGGGGTGTTGGTAGGGCCTTGCAGGAATGAGTAACTACAGCATCGGCACATAAGTTTTTTGGACTCTCTTCTTGATACCTTTTACAAATACTTCCAATGCATCCACTATTGCTATCAGTGTTTTTTTATTTCCTCAAATTATGTACAAGCTGCTTTTAGCTTTCTTATGCTTGTTGGTTTGTGCCAGCAAGAACCGTGCTGTGCAGGCGGATGGGAAAAAGAAGTTGCTTATATTCAGCACCTAGCCCCTATGCATCCTCTTTGCTGTCCATTTTGCAACCTTATTGGCTCTTCTGGGCTTCAGAGCAGCCTTCTACACCTAGATTTTGTTGCCTTAAATAAGAAGAGTTGTTTCTGCTTTTGCGCCTTCGTTCTTTTGGAGACCATCATGTGTTTCTTTCCTATTCATAAGCCTCATTTCTTTCTGCTTTGCTGACTCAGGTCAGCCACAGAGCTGAGACCCTTTCTATGTTCTTCTTATCCTGACTTTGGTCTCAGCCTCATGTTGGTTTGGACATGATCTTTTACTGGTTGCTGCAAACATGGAGCTCTTTGATTTCACTTCCCTCATTGCCCTGAGGTCAAAGCTATGGCCTGTGTGCCACCATAATCCAGACTGTTGCCTTTTGAGGGCTTTGTGCATCTCTTTGCTCAGTGCAGTGATGCCTGCTGGCCTGCGTGTAGCAGTCCTGTTCCCATGGATCATGGGGAGCTTGTCAAGTGGTGGAGTGTCCCTCGTCTGATCGCTGTGCTCCTTGCACCTGTCCTGGTGCTCCAGGTTCACTCGATGCTAGGTAACCATGCCAGGAAAGTGTGGACAACCTCGGATTTGTCTCTTCCTGTAGACAGGAGCAGGAGTTGTTTGAACATCTGCATCATCGTGGCGGTGCTTGCAGGGCTTCTGGTGGGTAGGTGTGAGATCTGAAAAGAAGTAAATTGTTGTTAAGTGAAAGCTGCCTTTATTTAATCATACTCTCCCCTCTGGTCCATCTTTCTTAGTTAGAGAAGTGAATGTTTTTTTCAGATGGCAGTCACATTCTTAAATGACTTCTATGCCAAATCTCAAGATTAATTTCTTCATGGTTGACATTATCATCCTCCTCGTATTCAGAAATATTTGCTGCCACAAGATGATCTCTCCCTGGAGAATTTGTCATGCAGTAGCAGCATTGACTGGGGCAGCTAGAAGAAGAGGTCTTAAGTAGCAGAATAACAGAATATATATTTTTTTCTTGCAAAACAGTAGCTTTCAAAATGTCAAATATATAAATCAGTCTTGACAGCCTTATCCTGTACATCAGGCACAAGAGCGCTCATGCTCTTGCGTTGCAGTTTCTGTCTTTAAAGTCAGCAGATCAGGTGGGCTGAGGACTCAGAAGAAACTATTCAAAGGATCCACTTGCAAGATTTTGGCTTTAAGATGCTGCCTGTGCTGCCTACAGTGCAGACTTAGCCTGCACAAGTTTTAAATTGGCTTAAGGCATTGCTTAGGGGTGCAACTGCTGAAGAAGGGAAATCTGCGTGATCGTCAGACAGCTTTTCTGAGAAGAAAGGTAAATAGTTTGGCAATTAGGTGCTCCGAGGTCCGCAGTGCTGCAGGTGGGTTGTGACTTAGGTGGTTACACAGCAGCAAAACACCCTCTCTTCAGGGTGAATATGAGCGGGTGTGAACTGCGAGCCCCGCGCCGGGTAACGTGCAAGGGCAGCAAAGGTGCCCCGTTGGAATGCACGCAGGGTCTCTACAATAAAAGCCCTTGAAACACAATCCTCAAATTGGGTCCCAGGCAAGCCTGGTTGGACAAAAGAGTGCTGGCTGTCCGTATTATCTACGGATTGCCCCGGATGTGGAATTTAATACTTTGGCATCACTTTTCTCCATGGACCCAGTTACTTCGCCATGGGATATAAATTATTCCCGTTCATTTCTAAAGGAAGGGCTGAGGTCTATGCATTGCAAGAAGTTTCTTTTTAAGGGGAGATTCTTTTTCTGAGCAAGAGGCTGAACCAAAACTGTTTTTGACTGGACACATGTCAGAGAAATAAGGAAGCTCACTGCTGGAAAAGGAGGTTACAAGATTTATGCCCAAGACGCATGTTTTTAAAACAAGATCTGAAGTGAGGTTTGCTCTTTTGTTTTATGCATTCATAGGTGAGCTTAATTCAGGATTTTTAGAAGTAGCATTAGTTAATTAAATGTTTATAATGTGAAAAACCCAAAAAATATGTAGCATCTTTACTCTTGTTTTAGCCTAACTCAGATCCCACCTGGCTTTCCACAGAGGGAGGTCCTCGTAGTCATGCCACACAAGTGTAGTGAAAAGCAACAAGTCTTTAAGACCGGTCTCCTGTCTCTTACTAGGTTGGCACAATACACCTCAAAATAATTTAAAAGGTTCTATGGAAGTTACCAAAAAAGCTTCTGTGCACGTAGCGTGTAATTGTGTAGGATAGCTGAAGCTTTAATTATGTAGGAAAAGAACCAAGATTTCATTTCCTCACCCATGAATTCTTATTGTGATTGACGATGATAACAAATAAAATTATTTTAAAAAAATGAGCAGAGAGTTAGGAGTGATGTTCCCACAACCCCAACCTGTGTGTTCTCTACCTGTAGTTCCTGAAGTTATTCATGTCAGAGCATTACCCTGTGGTATAGATTTGGTCTGGATCCAACACAGCCACGCAGCAGCATTTTTGCTAACCTACTCTGGGAGCAGGTGATAATGTATTTATGGCCACTTTATCTTGTGCAGTGGTTGCAGATGGACAGATGATGTAGAACAGCATATAGCCCTCTAGCATAAAATTAAGCCATTGAAAAGATTTTAAATCGAGGCAATCAGAGTGTGCTTATACCAGAACAGATCTTTGCTGTCCTCATCTGTTACTTGAAGCCCCAAAGGCGGTTTGTGGTGGATCCTGGCGTGATGTCGGAGTCCCGAGCCTGTGCAGAGCCCATTGAGCTGCCCCTCAGCACCGCTGCGTCTGCCTCTCCCCTGGCCCTGGAGCTGCTGTCCTCCTGGGAGGCACCCGGGAACCCCCTCCTGGGATCACGGTTACTTGGGGGTGGTTTCTGTAGTTGCCCAGGTCAGAGGAGCTTGATTCTACCTTGGGATAGGGCCGTGAAAATCTCATTTTGGGGTTGTCATTGTCTGGACAATATCTGACTGCCATCCCATGTGAAGTTATTTTCACTGAAAGTGGTGTGAAATTGATTTCTTTCTGTCTCAGATTCAGATTGTTTTGCCTTCTCCATAATCACTTGCTAGCTTTATCCAGCCTATCATAAATATTAGGCAGTTGCAGCATTTAAAGTTCATGTGCTATGATTTATGTTGATATTCAGAACAGCACAATTTTGTTGTGATGGTGATGATAAAGACAATTCTCTGAGGCTGTAAAGTACTCGTCAGCGTATGACACTTTTGGTTTCTGGTCCTGGTTCTAAATTGTCTCCATTACTTGCATCGAATACTGCGTCAGCACACAACTTTGATACTGGTACTGTATCCAGTGTAAAACAGTCCTTTAAAAGTATGTTTATTTGTATTTCCAGAAGGATCATGGACTACTATGGGAAGTATGCAGCTGTCACTTTGACCATTTTGTCTGTATTTCTGCATCTTCTTCATTCTTTCCCAGATGGAGAGTTCCTCATGCAGGGTAAGTTGCTTTAAACATTACTTGTTGTAAAGATATTAATTAATCTTTCACAATAAGTCTTAACATTCAGTTGCATTTATTGGCATTGAGATACGAAGGTATAATGAACCAGGACAACTTTGTCATAAGTATATTTCCTATTTCTTCTCTAAACTTGGTTTCTCCAGATCAGAAGTTTTTCCCAGCTTGCAATGTCCTTATGTTATTGTGGGTAATCTCAATCCGCGGAATACTTTCAAATGCAGATGTGTCATTTTTTTTTGTTTGTTTGTTTTTGGTTTGTGAAAGTTATCTCATGCATATACGTACTGGAAGAAGTATGGCCTTTATTCCTGCTCTAAGGTAGGAACACTGTGGAGCAATCCCAGAAACTTGTCAAAGGAGGAATTTCTGATAAACACATTGCTGCAAGAAGGAGTTTCGTTCTGAGGGACCCTTTGTGCATGGATGTACTGAGGCAAAGTCATAGTATGTAGCGATAGGCACTAGAGATTCCTGGCAGTATTTTAGTCCATAATTCACATTGGAGAGGTTTCCATAGTTCAGTCTGATCACTCCTTTCTCTCCTGCACCTTGATACACCATCACTGTGACTTCCATATTGCAGCTTTTAAAGATGCAGCAAAAATCTTTACTTCTAGATCTTATCTATGAAAGATGTAAAAGACTGCAACTTTTTCTCAAATATTTTTTTTTCAGTAAGATCTGCACATAAAGAAAGGGTGATAGAATTTCATGTATTTTTTATGAACATTGATTCAGCGACTCCTTTAATGGCCTGATTCAGCTCAGTTTTAAGCTTATCCTGTTGTCTTCATGACTTTGTTGTGGAGTGACCACATTACTTATGAATGAGAAGGTGATTGTGTTGATGAGGCCACATTTCAGTGATGCAGTTAGTCACCCGCTTGGCTCTGGCTAAAGTAATCCCTATTCAGTAAAGTGGTTAAGCGTATATTTGTTGTTAGACGTAGCCAGACTTCACGACACAGGTATCTTTTGTCCCAGCCCAGTACGTGTGGGGCTGCTTCAGTGCCCTTTTCCCAGATCGTACTCTTCTTGCAAACAGGACCAGCCACACAGAGAGAAAACAGCGCCTTTATCAACACCCACTCCAAAACCATCAGTGCTCTCATACATGTGAGCAACACAACTTCATCCTTCCCTTCTGGCTGATTGGCATTGAGGGTCGCTAGTGCTTTATACATGCAGGCACAGCACTCGTCTGTGCAGTAGCTGATCTTAGACTCTCAGTCTAATGTCAGTGCTACCTAGTAGGTGGCTCCAGGACCCTGCTCTCCTGGTTGCACCTGGACCTACAAGACCTTTGGGCTCATGGCCTCTTACTCCAGGGGCCAGCATGCCCCGTAGTCCAGCTTGATGTTTGCTTGCATGCACACGCATGTATATAAAGACACAGAGGCTCTAAGTAGTTTATCACAAAAAAGATAAAAATTTATAAAAGCATAGGATAAACTGCAGTGATAAAGCACAAGGCTCAAACAAGTGTTCTGACCAACAGTTGGTTTTCACAGAACTCTCCCCTTTTATCCCCTTTTACTTCTGTTTTTCCCAAGTTTGTTTCTCTCCTGTCCTCACTAAGCTCTTTTCTTTCCTAATCTTTAGTTATTCCCTTAAAATCCAGTATAGTGAATTTTACACTTTCCCACAGACCCCTTAAAACATCCTATAACAAGACTTACACAATCCTTAAATTCTTCCCTATGCATCCCGTAATAAGCCCCACACCACTTTAGGCAGTTGCCCTTTCAGCCCGCCCAGCTTTGCAGGGAGGGTGCTTGTGTGGGTGTCTCACTTCGATGGCTTCCCCCCAGGGACAACAGGCTAGACCTTCTCTTTTGCTGGTCGTAGGAGTTGCGTGCTCCATTTTCACTGCTCAGGTTAGGAGGCTTCCTCTGCCTCTCACCATTCCTCTCATCAGCGCTGCATTTCTGTGCTCGCTGTAATTAGCCTTTACTCACGTAACATAACATGTAGACACTTCTGTTAAAAAACAGTTTTCACACTTAAAATGATTTGAATTTCAAGGGTGTTGGGCATTTACTTTCTGCCTGGTGGGTTCCTTTAAAGATTTCAAACTGAATATAGAAAAAGCTGAGCTAAAAAAATCTCAGAATTGCTGGTCATTTCTAGAATTCTTGATTACAGAGCCTTGCCTGAAAACAGACAATATCTAAGAAGCACTGCAAATACTGCTGCTGCTACTTAGCTATCTAAAAATAATAGCAAGTGTTTAGTAAGAGCTATGGTAATAGATGTATAAAACCAACCAACCAACCAACCAACCAACCAAAAAAAAAAAAAAACCAAACCAAAAGCTATCAGCAAGATTAAATTAGAAAAAAAAAAAAGAAACAGTAGTGCCTGTATTTTACCTGGAAGGCCACACTCCAAGTAATTTTACCTCCTACCATTTGCCCCTCCCTTTGTTTTTGAAAATAAAAATACAGCTAGGGATAAGTAAAAATCTCTTCCTTATGTTTACCCATGGCAGGTTGTCCAGAATGCAAGCTAGGGGAGAACAGATTCTTCTCAAAACCAGGAGCACCCATTTACCAGTGCACTGGATGTTGTTTCTCCCGGGCCTATCCCACTCCAATGAGGTCAAAGAAGACAATGCTGGTCCCAAAGAACATCACGTCAGAAGCGACGTGCTGCGTAGCGAAGGCTTTTACCAAGGTAAGGATGTGAATGGGACTCATTTAAGCTAGTTGTTAGATATTGTATCGTCAAGTAGAAAACAACATAATTTTGCTGGAGGACATTAAAGGAAGTGCCATTGATATTTATGTCCTTTGCACTTCTTTTCTTTTTCTAAAGAGGAAATATAAGTGTCAATATAAGGATTTGAAATTCAGTTGGGATATGGAAGTTAGTTGAGTGCCATGGGCTCCAGTGACACCACTTTGATTCACATCACCCAAAGATCTGGTGCTAAATACATGTTCTCCCTTGTTTTTTAGCTCTCCTGGATGTTCACCCTCTCCTCAAATGTTATGCAGTGTACGCTTGATTTTAATCAGCAATTTTCCTTGCTTCTTTGCTTCATAGACAGGAGTCCTGTGGGAAGGCAACTGGTCAATATTATCAATTTCGTTTTTGGGAATGAGGAATCAAAACCATCTGTAGTCGTTAGATTAAGCAAGATTAAATTTATTTTTAACGATATAGAAAGAAATATAATCATTTAATACTCAAAGTAACAGCCTTATCTGGAAGGTTCTACTAGAGATTCTGCTATAGCTGATTATTTTAGGGTTGATTCAACTACAGATGAAGAAACTTTAACATTGATGTAGTTCAGGGTGTGATAGTTGTTATGAGCTAAAGTATCCCTTTTACAGTGATCTGAGTCAGACTCATTGAGAGTATTGCCTAGAGGCTCGGTTCAGTTACCTGCTCATAGAGATCTGCAGCCATTTGAGCTGCTGCAGGGTATTCAAGGCATCTGAAGGCAGTTGGCAGACATAGGACCTATGGAAGACCTCCTAGAGCAGTTGTTGGAGGCTAGATGGGATCACCTTTGGTATCTCAAATGTCAATGAGCATCTCTGTGCTGGCAACTGAACAGAGCCTGGACACCTGGCTCACCTGTAGGCACCCACAGCTTAGGTATCTTAATCCATAGCTCAGCCCTTGCTGGGTCTTTGTCTCAGTAGTGGATAATCCCTTTTTTATATCACCAACATATTTTCCCACAGGCAATACTAGCATTTGTTTGAGATTAAAAATAAAAATGACTCATATCTTTTCATGGTGTCTACTTTCATAGTCTACACATTAAAAAATTCTAAAGAAAAATCCTGAGTTTCATAGTTTGGGAACTTGACACTTTCCAAAAAATAGACAGCTTCAGAAATTAAGGACTGCAGATCCCTATTGAAATCCTTCTAATTACGGCTCTGAACGCCACTGGTGTTGCAGTTCCACTGAATGGCGTTCAAGTGCCGTTCCAGTACTCATATGCAAAGGGCTTGTGTGCTGCTTGGAGTCAAGAAAAAGGCTTCAGAAATCTTTTGCTTGAGAATGCTGTTTTACCTATGTAACTAATTACAACTATTTGCTATGTGTGTGTTTTCTATGTTTCAGATTACACTTAAGGACAACGTGAAGATAGAGAACCATACAGATTGTCACTGCAGTACCTGCTACTATCATAAATCCTAACGCTGGTCCCTTTGTTAATGATCAAGGATAACGGTGAATGGAATATTTGTTTTTCAGCGTCTGTAGCACTATGTACAATTTTATGTTTTCTGGTCATTGAGTATATGTTCTAGTAAGATGGATGGCTGTTTTGTTTTCTCTTTGCTTCTTCATGCATTTAAGTAAGCTTAATTATTTCCATTAGGGATAAAATATAGCACACGCATGACAACGAAAGGCTTGATCTATTTTTAAAATAAACTGTCAGTTAAGCCATCAATGTTTCTTGAAGAAAAATGATGATTTAATAGTTTAAAACAAAAACAAAAGATCATGCTGGAGTTAATTTCTTTTTTTTTCTTTTTTGGTAGGAGAGGGAGGAAAGGAAAAAGGGAGGGATGGAAAAGTGGAAAGAAAAAGAAGCAATCATTTCTTCTTATTCATTTAGTCACGTTTACATTCTTTTTAAAGTTTCAACCTCTTATTTCTCCCATTTCTCTTTTTTTATTATTTTTTATTGTAGGCAGAAAGTTTAATGGTATATGATTTATTCACAGTACTCGGTCTTTCTGTGCTCTCTGAAGTCCATCTGTAGTGGAGTTGTGCCTTTTTGCCCTGCCAAACTTTTCTTTGGATGGCCTCTTACTCAAGTGAACTGCTTTGGCAGCTTCTTTTACTTGCTTGACTGTGTATTCCTGACCTGCCCACATTCACGGGCTTCTCAGATTACAAATCCTTCCCCTTTCGAATGCAACCCATCAGGAGCTTGCTAAGTATGTATTGTAAGGATGTGTAGAATGTGAATGCGTCTGGTTCATTAAGCTTGCTGGTTAAAACTGTTCAATACAAAGAAATAACAAATAACAAGGAAAGTGATAAATTAAGCACACAGATACACAGCCCTGACAAGCAGGTGATAACAGAGACAGTAACGAAGACCACCCCTGTTGAGCCACTGATTGATGGGCCATTAAATTGGCTGCTCAGGCATAGCCTTGAATAGGGTCAGACTGAACTCTGTAGCTGTTAAAAAGGAGTAACAGGACCAACATGAATGTTATGGGATATTTGAGGGGGGCCACTGGGACTGTGCAAAACTTGTTACGGGATATTGGACGGGGCTTGTGGCACTGTGCAAGACATGTTATGGGATGCTTAGGAGAAGGGACAAATGTTGAGAAAAGGGAATCAGAGTGAATTAGGGGAGAAAAAGCATGGGAAAATAAGAGATGAGGGTGGATAAAAGGATCTGGTGGTTTATTTTTCCCTGGTGAATTTAATTCTGTGCCTATGTGTGTGTGTGTGTCTGTGCAAGTGCTAGTAAAATTCAAGCTGGATGAACTGGTAAGTAAGAAGAGGTATGCATCTAGAAGGACTCAAGGACTGGGCCAGTAGTGGAAAAGAGGACCCAGGATCTATGCATGGATATTAGGAGAACTGAAAGCATACACTGACACCCAGGAGATCTGTGACTGTAGGGGTGCTTGTGAGATGAGTGTGTGGGTGCATGCATCTTCTTTTTTTAGCGAACTTCAAGCTGGACTTGTGAGCAAGAAGGAGGAGACCAACATGCCAAGCAAGGAAGCCTGGCATGGATATTGGATGAACTTGTAAGCTGTGTTGGTATTCAGGAGATCTGTGAATGTCAACACGCTTGCGGATCTAGGGAGTGAGGGCATGTGTGTTTACAGTAGTGAACTTCGATCCTGACCAGTTGGAGGGAAGGGATAGGACAGGAGTACCTATATTGTCATTTAGGTGAGAATTGGTGGTGTTTATGTAAATGTGCCAAAAGGCAGCGCTGGAAAATTGTGTGGCCAGCCACATTAGTGTCCTGTGTATGCGTGCACCTTTCTGGGATTCGTGCTGAGCTTTGCTAATGGCCAAACCTGCTCACAGGAATAGCAGCCACATCTGTCAGCCTGGGGATGAGAGACCTCCAGTGCCTCAGGGCATACTGGGCTGGGAAGGAGGAATCCCTGAGTCCTCGTGTCTGCTGGGTTCAGCAGCTGCCCTTCACCTCCCTGACTCCCCAGTACATCTGTTTTCGACTCTGTAGCTGTTTAAATCAGGTCAGAACTTAGCTGTATGTGTGATGGTGTTAAATCACTTAGCTCAAGCACGGTAAGGGCTAGAAAAAGCAGTGCTGTATGTCATTAGGTAGTTAATTCAGCTGACCCTAATGGAGAGTAAGTAGTTTAGAAGCCCTCTGGGATATGAATAGGACTATATGCTGGAAAGCAGTCTAGACTGATAGCTATAGGGACTCAACACTAGATTTGCAATAGAAATTGAAAACAAAAAGTACAATATAATTTATTTACAATAGAAGATAGTTGAAATAAAGCTAAATCAGAAGGCACCAAGAGACAATGTCACGAAATCAGAAGAGAGATTAATGTCTTGTTTACTCCAGTAGAACAACGTATGTTTATTTCAGGCATGGGATGTTCAAGTATGGAAAGAAAACAAAGTCTTTGTAAGTGTGGTTTATAAGTAGCAATAAATCAGTCAGGCTGATATTGCTGATTAAAAATGCTGAAGATCAAGCAGGCCTCAGATACAAATGAGATGTTCTTGACTGTCATAGTGACCTGTATAAACGTACATCGTTCCAGTCCTAACAAGAAACTTGTTGCTGAGCAGAGATGGATGAAACTTGATTTTGCATACCTATGTGTGTCCTGCACTCCTGAAGCCCATTTTGCCATGTCCTCAGCAGTCTCTTTCCCTTCTCCTAGCAGCAATACCATCTGAATAGCAGAGTTGTGTGTAGGCTGAGCCAGCAGTTAGTGCCAATGTCACTGTGCTGTTTGGCCAGTTGGTAGCTTCTCTTAGAACTGAGACTAGGCTGGAAGTGGCTTCTCTTTAGCAGGACCTCCAATTTCCTCAGAGGTCTGAGGTCTTTACCCAACACCCACTGCTACCAGGCTGAAAATGCTTCTAAATGATTCAGAGTTATTGCAATTTGCAGTCCACAGCGGGTGGGTTCACCTCAGGAGGTATATGTTCTTAGCAGAAAGGTAAAGCTCTCAAGCTGGGGAGATTTTAATGAAATTAAATTTCAGACAAGGCTTCTTATTCTCAGCAAATCTAAGAAGTTACAAATTAGTAGTAGCCTTCCTTTTCTCATGCTGTCAGCTTGCGTAAATAATGATTTGAAACAGAGGTGAGGAGGGAAGAAAAGCTTGTCCCAGGACTCAGGCTGGCTAATTACAGACGATGCTTCCCCTTTACAGCTTTGTGAAAGAAGACTGCTCTTTACTAATTTAGATGACAGTTTTTTATATATAAATATATAGCAGTAGCCTCATGTAGTGGAGAGAAGGCCATTTGGCAATGTCAAAGATAGTTGCCATGAAGAAAGAGAGATTTTTATATAAGTTTAAGAAATATGCAAACACATTCAGTGATGGAATAAAACTACTAGTTTTACTTTTCATACATTTCTAGAGAATTTCCACTTTTAGGGATCGCCCTGTTACTCTGCAATTTCCCCAAGCCTTTGGCACATGTTAACCCAGCAACTGGCTCGTGATCGGATTTGTCTAGGAAGCTCTTTACTTGTGCATTATGGTTGCACATGGAAATAGTAAGTCTCACAGTTATTGTCCCACTAAATCATCCTATGTGTTAAGAATTCTTTTGGTTGAGGAAAAATAATGCAAAACCTAATGGACTTGCTTTGGGGAAGGTCTTCAACTCAGTGTAATAACTTGGGGATTTGGTTTTTATTTGTTTGATAGTTTGTTTTTAATACACCTCCTTCTTTCCTTTATGTTTTTGTTGTTCTAAGAGTGTAAGAAATGCCTTTCTGGTCAAAGCGATCGTCTGTCTAGCCCAGCACTCTGTTTCTGACTGGCAATACCAGATGCTCTTTAAAGGAACCAAAGAGTCTGACTGCTATTTGCAGTCTGTTCCCCTGTTAATACCCCCAGTATTCAGAGGTGTTTTATTAGGGATATTACTCTGTCTGTCTTGTCCTTTTTGCATCTACATATGGATCTGTTGCCTGTTGAACTGTCAAGTTCTATCGAAGTTGCTGGTGTCATCTGCCTCCATAATATCCTATCTCAACAAGTTCCACAAGTGTACTGAGTACTTTCTTTAATCTGCCCTAAACTGATCTCCTAGTTATATTAAATGCTTTTGAGTTCTAATACCATTTGATTTGGTTAAGAATTCTGCCTTTGTCATCACCTTACCCACTGTCTTCATGATTTTGCAATTCTTTTTCTTTTTTTCTCTTCTTAGTCTTTCCTTCTGCATGCTAAATAGCACAACATTTTTAGTTTCTCGTTCTCAGGCAGCTGTTTGATTATTTTATTTGTTTTTCTCTGTACCTGCTCTCACTCCACTGCATCCTTCCTTAGACATAGAGAGAAGACCATAAATTATACTCACGTGTGGTTACACCAAAGTTATATGTAGAAGCAAAATGATGTCCTCTGTCTTGGTCTCAATACCCTTTCTGATAATATTAAGTATCATTTTGGCTTTTTTGATGACTTCAGAGAACCATCAACAGTGACTTTAATTTTTTTTTTTAAGTTATTACTTTAAGTTCTGTATTCAGCACCCTGTAGATATGGTTTGAGTTGTGTTTCCCTAGATGCATTACCTTACATTTATTTACTCTGGATCTTATCTGACATCTTTTTGTCTGTTTAGTTTTGTGGGGTCCTGCTGGAGTTCTTCACCATCAGCATAACATCTGGCCACCCGTAAGGGTTTAGATCATGTGCAAAGTTGGAAGTTTCACTGTGGATTCTCTTCTCTAAATCTTCAATGGATGTTCTGAATAAAACCTGTCTGGGCAAGCCCTCTCTCTTGTTTCCTGTCCTTTATACTGCTTTCAACTTGTAAGAGAAACCTTTCCTCCAGCCATGTAGCAACTTAAGTTTCTTTAGAAACTCTTTTCTAGCATTACTTTGGTATGTCTCAATTTTTAAGGCTTTAAAAATGAAGAATGCCCAGCTTAGTGTCCAGCTCAAGTTGTCTAATAATGTTGTCTCGAGTCATCTAGAAGGTTTCTGGAGTGCATTGACAGCAACTTCTTGACACAGGTCATGATCCAGGAGCCATGAAGGTGCTCCTTTTCAGAGGGGCTAGGCTGGTTTTCATACTTTCCGACAAAAAAAAGGTCAGGGATGTGAAGATTAGGAGCAGCCTTGATTGCAGTGACCATAAGATGATGGAGTTCAGGTTCTTGCAAAGCAGAATCATGGCCCTGGGCCTCAGGAGAGCAGACTTTGGCCTGATCAGGAATCTGCTCAGAAGAAGCCCATAGGAAACCATACTGGAGAGAAGAGGGGTTCAAGGTTGATATTCAGGATCACCTCCACCAAACATAAGAATGATTCATTTTGACAAGCAGGTAATGAAGCAAAGTAGCAAAAAGCCTGTGTGGAAAAACATGGACTCCTTACTAAAACACAAAAATGAAAATGAAGCAAAGTAGCAAGAAGCCTGTGTGGATGAACACCGGCTCCTGACTAAAACACAGAAATGAAATGTTAAGAGGTGGAAACAGGGATAAGTGAGCCAGGAGAAATATAGAGACACTGTCTAAGCCTGCAGGGATAGGGTTAGGAAAGACAAAGTCCATCTGGAGTTGAATTTGGTGATGAACTTGAAGAACAGCAAGAAGGACTTCTGCGATACATAAGCAGCAAAGGGATGGTTAGTGAAAGTGTGGGCCCACATGGGGCAGGGGCCCTGATGATGAAGAACACAGAAACAGCAGGGTACTCAGTGTTCTCTTTGCCTCGGTGTTTCCTGCTCAGATGGGTCTTTAGGAACAGCAGGTTGCTGAAACCAGAGGGGAGGTCTGGAGCAAGAAGGACTTACCTTGGGTAGAGGGAACACTTAAACTGGACATGCACAAGTCCATGATCTGTGATGAGACCATGGGCCCCCGAGTGCTGAGAAACCTGACTGATGTCTTGATTTATCTTGGAAGAGTCATGATGGTAGAGAGAAGTTCATAATTTCCTTATGCTGTGAATGTCCTCATGAGAAAGACACAACAACAAAGTAATTCTGGAAAGTCACCGAATACATTAAAAGACAAAATGCTGAACCATGTTCTTGGAAGGATGTGAAGAGAGAGCAGTTGCTTGGGAGCCCATGGGAAAGAGCTGCAGTTGGCAAGGCCTTAAAATAAAGGGCTGCCGCTAACAATCTGAAACTTCTTTAATTTAGTGTTTAAGAGATAGGCATAACTGCATCACCATTAGTAATGTTTGTAGCTATGAATGCAAAGATACTGGCAAACATGAACAAATCCAGTCCTCCAAGAAATAAGTTGTCCATGTGCATGTTAAAAACACTTTTTTTTTTTCCTCTGCATGTTTGCTAGATCAAATACTTGTTCATGATGGGTCTTGCTTGGGGCTTGCTTACTTTTTATTTATTTTTTTAAACTTTACTTCTCCTCAGATATGAAGCTTAATCAGTGCTGGGATATAATATAAGGGTTCTTAATGGGGATGTTCTCTAGTTTCGTAGCATTATTGAATATTTTCCATGCCAGGCAGAACAGAAAGTATGATCTTGCTTTGAATGTATTTTTAGGTAGTGGGGAGGGATAAAGGAGCTTGAAAAACAGCAGAAAGCCCAAGATAATAAAGCAGCCTGTGGAGACAGTATAAAGCTTTATTATAACAACCAGCCTTCCTGCACTGTGTGGTTTCCCCGTACTCTGGCACCATCAGCCTGTTGGTGGTGTCATGAGTTCAATAGATTTCTATGAGGTGCCTGAATACAGAGATGTTTGTTATGGATCAGCTCAGGAAGGAGTTCTAATTCCTGATTTTCAAACAGGATGCTGGGGTGCTATAGGTGGAAGCTGATGATCATGGAACAATATTTCTTACTAGCTGATGTGATTCTGGGCATCTCTGCAGCCATGAACATAGCAGATAATCTTTTTTTCTTTTTCTTTTTTTGACTGATTAGAGAGTGACTAAGGGGCAAGGAAAACAGTAGGAGTCTTAAATGAAGAAGGGTTAAAACACATGCTTATGCTATATACTAGATTGCTTTTGAGAAATGATCATATCTTTGAACTGTGCTTTGTAGTTCCTAAACCCAATTTGCAGTCACTGTTTTGATGCTTACAGTTAACACTGTCTGACCTATTTCTTCTATTTTATATTGTACTGCAGTATAAAGTATCAAGTAAAACTGTTGCTGTTTCCCATTCAGGAAAAGAGTGTGTTTTTCTGCTTTCATTATTTTAAAATATCAATTCAATGGGCTGGGCAGAAAATCTAGTGCACATAAATAGTAGTGTTAGAACAGAAACCACAGGACCCAGTAACATAAAATGGGCCTCACAGGAAAGAGAGTTGGGCAGGTTCTGTATTTGATCAGTCCTTTAAACAGATAGTGTAAAAAAGGACCAGATGATTTCCTCTGAGAGCCTCTCCTCTCCCTAAAGCCCTGATGTGGAAAAAAATGCAAAAGCTGGAAAAAAAGGCTTAAACTTTAGCACAGAGTAACCTTCTCTTCAAGGCAGTAGTGTTTAAATTGTTCCACAAAGCATTTCCATCATCCAGAATGGTCCACAACTGGATAAGTATGAACTAGCTTAAATTCACCTCACCCATTAAAGCCCTCATTTTAACTTCTAGGCCGAAAGTTCTGTGTTGTGCAGCTAGAAACGCAGATAAGGACTCTAGAAGCATAAACCGCAGTGTGACTACTATAGATCTAATTCTTCATAGGTAGGTCTACATTGTAAGAAGTACAGAGTACACAACAGAGAGACACATGGAAATTGGGACCTAATTAGAAACGAGATTCACATCCATATTTCTTTGAATTAGTTTTTGGATCCTGGGATTCCTTTCTTGCCACCAGAATTCAGTATTTTGGGAACTACCACAACAGTGCTGACCACAGGCTTCCTGTTCCTCAGTTAATGCTTATGCTGAAAAAACTGGGAAGGAGACTCTTGTGGAATTACAGCTTCCAGATACTTTCCTTCCAACCCCAAGGTTTGCAGGCTAGCTGTACTCTGAACCACTCTGCTACAACTAGATCATTTTCTTTCTAGAAGTCATAACCAACAGCACAAAGACGATTACAAATTGTCATATACTGAAGAGCCAGAGACCAACATGATTCTCTTCAGAATACCAGCAACCAAATAATCCTAAGGCTACGCTGTGCAAGTGAGTTTTAAGTTACCCCATGCCTGTTTTGAGGACAATACCCTTTGCTCCAGAGGTGATTTCCTCTGGATAAACAACACATCTCCAGGAACATTCATTTTTGATGAACTGCCCTAATACCGAATACACTCTTACTACAATACAAAGTTAAAATCCTACCAACCCTACTTGTACCCTATCAACCTGTTACAAACAGCCCTATATACGGCCCTGCAGCAAGTACCAAAATGGTAACAACTTGTAACTGGAGAAAATCACATTTTAACTTAGCTTTTCCCAGTTTCTCCTCTTTTCACAGTGAGACGACCATTTGCCCAGGCATGCCAAATCCTTACCAGAAGCAAACATCATATCCGAAATAGATTAAAACTTCACTGGAACAACAGGTTCAGAGAACATCGCTAGAAGCCCTGCAACAAATACCCCAGGCAATGCAAGCTTAGACAGCAGGTGTCTTTGGGTGAGTGAAACCAAGCAACCACTAGTCCCTGGAGTGAGCTTGCATGGTCAATAAATGACAAGAACACTGGCTAGCCAAGGCAGATTAAAAAAAAAACAACAACAAAAAAAACAGGGAACTAAAACTCATAGCAAACTTGATTTAAAAACAAAATCTAAAGACAGAAACACTAGTTTCCTAGAGTATTTCAGTTTTTCCTGGTTATTTTCCTGTGATACTGTTACTATTTTAATCTAATTGAACTCAGACAATATTCCCTGCCTGTACTTAAAGTCTGCTGTTTTCTTTCAGACCTAAAGAAATGCTTATATTTTCTAAAGCTGAACCCTCCTTTCCAATTCTATCCAACAGCTTGTAAAAGCTGTTGCTTCCCTCTCTGCAAAGCTGACCTAACTCTCACCCTCAGACCCTATGGCTACAACACCACTCACACTTCCACCCCTCTGGATGCACTTCTTATCTGTAAGGAAGCAGCAGTCTTCCTTTAGTCTTCATAAGGCCAAAATCTCTCAGAGTGATGCAGGTGGGAAGGGACCTCTGGAAGTCTTTAGTGCAAATTCCTCTTTGAGGTCAAACAGAACAGTTTTTAAGACTTTTTTTTCCCTGTGTGGAATATCACATCTGTAGAGACAGATGGCCAAGTTAATCCATTTCACCTACACTCTCCATGTTGCATCTGTATTTGGGAGAAAGAAATAGAAGTCCCATCCGACTGTCTTTTGCCAGCTCCTGTCACTACTGACGTAGCCCGAGGCAGCCGGGTGCTCCTGTTGAGTTCTCCTGGTTGCAGTGCTGCTCTTGGGGCAGCTGCTCCCGCTGTGTCATTGACCTTCAAGAAGGCCAGTGGGACCGTGGCCTGCATCAGGAGGAGTGTTGTCAGCAGATGGAGGGAGGTGAATCCTGCCACTCTGCTAAGCTCTGGTGAGGCTGCACCTGGAGTACTGGGTGCAGTGTAGAGTGGCAAAGGTGATTAAGGGACTGGAGCATCTGTCGTATGAGGAAAGACTAGATGAGCTGGGCCACTTTAGCTCGAGGAAGAGAAGACTGAGAGATCTGATCAACAGGTACAAGTACCTGAGGGGTGAATGCAGGGAGGATGGGGCCAAACTCTTCTCCGTGGTGGCAAGTGATAGAACAAGGGGTAATGGGTATAAATGAAAACACAGGAAGTTCCACCTCCATATGAGGAAGAACTTCTTTCCTGTGAGGGTGCCAGAGCCCTGGCACAGGCTGCCCAGAGAGGCTGTGAAGTCTCCTTCTCTGGAGATCTTCCAAACCTGCCTGGATGCCACCCTGTGCCACGTGCTCTGGGTGTCCCTGCTGGAGCAGGGTTGGACTAGGTGATCCCTAGAGGTCCCTTCCAACCTTAAACAATCTGTGACTCTGTGGGAGAATGAAGGTCCCCTGTCTGTGTCCCCACAATACTCAGTTGTCTCTCAGAGAAAAGCTCCTTTCCTCCTATGCATCCATCTTCATCTTTCCAGATTTATTTCTAGATTTACTTCATTGGAACTACAAACAATGAATATAGTAGAGAAGCATTACTGATAACCAGAAGGATTTGGTTGCTTTGTGTTTTCTTCTCGAAATGTTTTCTTTCGCGGCTGACCCCGCAGGAGTATTTATGGCCCTTGAACGCCATCTAGTGTCAGGAAGAGAGAGCATCTTCCAGCCTGGTGGCAAGCTGGATTCAGTCCAGGGGAATTTCAAACGCAGAATTATTTGTACATGAACAGTAAATCATTCTTGTACCTTGACTTTTTGCAACGAAACTAGAAACACTAATAAAAAAAACCTATTATACTATTTTACAGTACTTCAGAATTTTAAGGGGTTTAAAAACAACATGCAGATTCCAGGTAGCAAGATGCCTTTTTTTGCTTAGGGATTTTTTTTTAACTCTGTCAATTCAATTTTTCCAAAAAGGGAAGTTTCTTTAGAATTCTTTAGAAAATAATTTTAAAAAAAAGATATTCTTTTTTTATTATTTATTTGTGGTTTTAAAAATGTGTACAGAATAATCACAATTCTTTAAACAGTTATCTTTGCTAAGGTCCTAAAGCACAATTTAAAAAGTTATTTTTCTACTGTTTTCTTCCCTCACTCAGTCTCTGTCGCCAGTCTTACCACCTGCTAATTACTATGACCGTGTTGAAAGAGAAAATGTAAGGAAAGAGATAAATGGGTCAAAAACTGAAACAGGCAAAATTTCCAATTTCTGTCCCTCATTTTTCATACAAATAAAGCTCTCCTTCTATATTTCTGAGAAGTTTTAATCTTCAGTCTTTTAAAATATGTAATTTGGGGTAAATTTTTCTCTTTAATTATTCAGTTCATTATTTTCACCTAATGATCTCTGCTTTTCAGTGAGATTCTTGCTAAACTCTGTTTTTCAGGCCCTCCCAGAAGTCTCCTCTTTTCTATCACGACCTGGGCCCAACTATTACCTTTCCAGGGCCCGATCATCCCATGGGACCAGCCCTTGCCAGCCTTTGACGCCTGCCTCCGTTGGCTTGCAAGGAATCTGGGCACAGGGGTTAAGATATTCAAGCACCCCATCATTTGTAGAGGTGAACTGCCAGCACTGCCCTTGACTCTGCTGGTTAATGCCAGCTGGCACAAGGAAATCCCAGGTGCTGGTTTGAGAAACAGCACTGGGAACTAGCAAGTTTGGACGTGGACAGACCCTGCCGGTTGACCTGCAGACCAACGAGCAAGGCCTTGTGCTGTTTCGTTTGCCAAGTGGCTGTACCTTTGATATTCAGGCACAATGTTTTACTATTCTCTTAAATATTTCCTGAATCCCAGATGCTGTTTATATTTATATTTAGCTTTGGCATTAATACATATTCAGTCATTCTCAGTCTCTGCTGTGAGCCCCCCAATATTACCTACTCATCCTTTTATTTCATCCTGAGGGTTTGAAGTTTTGGAATGCTCTAGAAGGATATGAATCAGCAATGTTCATGACTTCCCCAGGCAGAATTTTCAGGGAAGGTGTTGTGACAACACTGGCATACACTTGGGAATTAACTCTCCAGTTTTGTCCATTTTTGAACACCGATCCCAGGAAATAGTATCATTCAACACTCTTGGTGTGACTTTTCTTTCTCCTTTGCTTTGACAGGCATATTCCACAAGCCTTTTTCATGAAGATCCTGCATATACTTCTCTCTTGATGAGGCAGACCTCCCCTCTCTTTTACCTGCCACATCTCTCAGGGAACACAATGCTTTAGAAGCCAAATTTGTTACAGCTCTATTCTCCAAGTGCTGAAAAATAAGCATGAGTCAAGCCTCAAAAATTAAGATCCTAGCTTAAAAATAATGGTATTATCAGCGCTAATGGGTTGTAAATTTTTCTGCTTGCTGGTTTCATGGCCCTTCAAGCTTCTCTGCTTTTCCCCTATACCTTCATCTTGGAGGAAGGCACCCAAGCGAAGCTACACCCAGAGGCAAGCAGAGCTCCCCTTGGGTCTGGTGGGTCCCTAGTCCTTTCAGCTCCTGCCCTCCAAGGCTGCCTGGGGGGGTCCCTCCTGTTTCTGCTTTCATCTGTGCACTTGGCTGTGGTGCCACGGAGCCTCAGCTGCCCTGTCTATGGGAGGAGAGTATAGGAGAAGAGCAGTGAGGTGGGAACAGAAGCAGGGCAGGAGTGCAAGAAAGGGCAGAACACAAAATGTGTTTACAGGGGAGAATGGTACTTGTCTGGGAAGTCTGTAGCCATTTATTTATGTTAGAGAGCTATGGGAAGTTTATTCAAGAAGCAGACAGGTAATGGGACCTCTACGGTGAATGCAGAGAGGCACGGGTGCTATTTTGTGTGTGTGTTTGAACTTGCTTGAACCCCTGGAGTCACTGCCAGTTTGCCTGCCCATGATGAGAATGGCAGTGGGAACAGCAGCCAGCACAGATTAATGCAATTTCTACCTCAGTTGAGTCTGTTGTACTCACATTTCTACCAATCCAGCAAAATTATTAGAGGTCACAGCTCTGGTGTTTGAAGGTGCTATACAACAGCACTGAAAACCTAGCTGTCTGAGTGCCTTACAGACATGGTTTCTTTCTTTCCCCCTTGCTGCAAGGTTTCTACACAACACCTTTCTTAGCATTTGAGAACTGGATAGTGCTGAGTTGCCTGATATGTTCATCTTTATTTTCTTATGCTCTCATTTCCAGAAACATGGGAACAAAAACTTGGAAGCTGTGAGTATATAGTTTCTTCAAAAAACATCCCAGTCCTGTTTTTTAGCAAAAACCACAGGACTACCTGTCCTTAATCTTTCTTTTTTTTTTTTTTTTTTTTTGCCTTTTTTTCCCCCAGTCAGTGGTGGTGCAAACATTTCTTCTGACAGTCCTTAGACTCCTCTCTAACTTACAGTGGCCCATCCTGCATCAGCAGGATTACTTTGACACTATCAAAGTAATCAGAAGTGAGAAGCTACAGGTTTTCTAGGGGAAGACAGGCCTGCTGCTTCACTGCTTCCTCCTTTGTTCTCAAGACAAGCCAAGGAAAGGAAAAAAAATTACTACAGAACAGACCAGAAGAAGTTCAAAGAACAGGTTAAAGAACATGCAGGTTTGACATCTTCAAGCTAATTGCAGTTGATTAGGCAGGTACCAAAGAACTAGCCAAAGCAACCTCTGAATTAGTAATAACTGTCACAGAGAGAGGATGTGGGAAAACGAAATGTTTTTATAGCTAGAATAGGACTTAGATAATACCATTCCAAAAAACAAAAGGAAAACCTTCTGTAAGACTAACCAGACTAACTTTGACACCTGCAAAGACATAGGACAAGCTTTTAAGCAACCAGTTTGTACACACCTCAAGTAATAAGAAGCAGCATGCAAGGATTTGCTGAGCATAACTTGTGTCAAAGGAAACTTGTCTCATTTCTTGATAGAATATTGGCCTACTGTATGAGGGGAAGTGAGAAATGTAATTTAAGTCAAACTTCTGGCATGGCTAGGGGATATGCTACTTGCAAATGAGAGTTAGGTCCAGAGAATATCTTCAGTCCTAGATGAGTGCACGACCAGCTGAAAACTACACTCATAAATAATTATCAAGGCTTCATTGCCAAAAAGGAAGATATTGCAAATGAAGTCCTCTGGGATCAAAGCTGAAAGTAGTTCTAATCATTATTTTTATTAATGACTTGGATGACAAACTAGATAGAATACTTGCAAAGTTTGTGGATGACATTAAGCAGTTGGTGGTTTTATGTGATTTGAAGAAGGAGAAAGGAATTCAAAGTGATTTTGATAAATTGGATAAATGTTCCAAAATCCATGAGAGAAAATAAAAACAAAGACAAGTGAAAGTGCAATACTTCTTAGGAAATCTAATGTTGCATCATAACATCTAAAATAGCTACGCAGAAGTATTACAGTAAAGGAATACAATTACCTTTTGTCCTAAAATGTACAGCAGTAAAAGAAGAAAACTGCTGACAAAAATTCCTGTCTTCAAACACGGCTGGAACAGTCTACCACAGGAGCCTGCAGCCTAGTTCTCACCAAGGGGAATAGATAAGACCTGCTGTGCTGGGCCCCGAAGTGGGCTTGCTCCAGCATTAGAGCGGGACACATGGGACCATATCTCACCCAGGAGCTGAACAGACCTTTCTGACCTGCTCCGGGGACTCCTGTCCCGCTCCCTTGCAATGTGCAATACCTAATGCTCTGTATATTCAGTCAGCCTCCCTTAAAACTGTTGTATTCATACCATTTGTCCCTGCCTAACTTGGCATTTGTCCCCGTCTAACTTGGCATAGATAGTATTTCTGACAGTGACAATAATTGCTTCAGCACTTAAGCTCAAGTGCTCCTTCCATTTGTCCTGGATGGAAAGCCAGTACTTTGCCTGGCAATTACAAAGTAGTTTCATCACCTTAAGGACACATAGAAGGCACGTGGGGTCTCCTTTGGATGCAGTAAATCTGTGAATCTGTGAGGAAGTGGTTACTGATTTCACTAAGTTTGCTTCAGCTGCACTTGAGCTTTATTTAAGCTCTGCTCGTGTGAACTCAAAATGCCATATGAACCCAGCTCTTCTGATGGAGTCAGCTCAGGAGGTTTGGTTGTTATTTTGTGGCCTGACCTGAAAACAGGACATATACACACATATACAGTGTGTTGGTGGCATTGGTGCCCTTGTGAGTGATGTGAATTTGTCTGTAGCAGCATCATGCATCAAAAGACACACATCACAACATCCAAAATCTAGGTGCAGCATCTTGCATCTAGATGTCCTGGATGAAGGCACAGAGTGCTCCCTCAGCAAGTTTGTGGATGATACGAAGCTGGAAGGAGTAGCTCATACCCCAGAGGGCTGCGCTGACATCCAGAGGGACCTGGACAGACTGGACAACGTAGGGGAGAGAAACCTCATGAAATTCAACAAGGCCAAGTGCACGGTCCTGCACCTGGGGAGAAATAACCCCAGACACCAGTACAGGCTGGGGAGTGACCTTCTGGGGAGCAGCTCTGCCGAGAAGGACCTGGGCATCATGGTGGACGACAGGTTGACCATGAGGCAGCAGTGTGCCCTCGTGGCCAAGAAGGCCAATGGGGTCCTGGGATGCATTAAGAGGAGTGTCTCCAGCAGGTCGAGGGAGGTGATCCTGCCCCTCTACTCAGCCCTGGTGAGGCAACATCTGGAGTACTGTGTCCAGTTCTGGACCCCACAGTACAAGAGGGATGTGGAGCTGCTGGAGAGAGTCCAGCGCAGGGCCACGAGGATGATCAGGGGCCTGGAACATCTGCCCTATGAGGAGAGGCTGAGGGAGCTGGGCCTGTTCAGCCTGGAGAAGAGAAGGCTGAAAGGGGACCTGATCTGTGTGTACAAGTACCTCAAGGGAGGCAGTGAGGAGGATGGGGCTGGCCTCTTTTCAGTAGTAGCCACTGACAGAACAAGAGGAAATGGCCACAAACTTAAGCATCAAAAGTTCCACAGGAACTTAAGGAAAAATTTCCTGACAGTGAGGGTGACAGGGCCCTGAAACAGGCTGCCCAGAGAGGTGTTGGAGTCTCCTTCTCTGGAGATCTTCAAGACCCACTTGGATGTGGTCCTGTGCCACGTGCTCTAGGCGGCCCTGCGTGTGCAGGGGGGTTGGACTAGATGACCTCTAGAGGTCCCTTCCAACCTTAAGCATTCTATGATTCTATGATTTTATGATCCCAGACCCTGAGCACTTTGAGGGATGTGGTCTGAATTAACTCCATGAGATAATGAACCTTAACAGATTGCCCTTTAGAAGGCTCTTTCCCACTACAGAACAGGACCACAGCAAATTTTCCACCATTTCTTTGTCCAGAGGTGAAATATCTTCCCTGTAGAAGGTATGCCAGAGGCCAGTCTGTCACAGGTGGATGGGAGAACTTGCAGGAGAAGTTGCTGTTTTGTGGTCGCCCACTACATTTTTGCTTAGGAAACCTCTCCTTTTTCCTTGCTAGAGATGTATCAATCTGCCCGGCTAGAAATGACGGCTGTTCTACTAGTTGTGCAGAACTTTCCCAGCAACTGCCACTGTTAACGCTCTCCTGTAGTGCAAATGAACCCAAACTTTAAGTGACGCTTCATGAAACCATTTGCATTCCTGTTGCTGCTGCAACCACAAAGGAAGCCCAGACTGATTTTCTGGGGACTCTGCCAGGTTTGAAAAGACATTTCCACAGTGTTTCAACCATTTGTTTCACAGAAACTGTTTTCAAGGAACTACAAAGATTTGACACATAAACACTAGTGATTTAACACTGAGGTTAATTGGGAAGGCTGTTGTTTTCAAGACGCCCAAAGCATGATCAGCAGAGGGCCATACTGCTGCTTTGTATTGAGAACTGCCGGAAATAACTTCCTTTTTGTTTTCTTTCTTCAAGGGAGAAAATGGACTTTAAGAAACAAGGTCATTTTTGGCTTTTTTTGTGTCCTTTTAAATTTCCACTACTTGTGATTGACTCTGCACTCTACTGTCATTTAGGACACAGAAAAAAAAAATGTATGTAGATACATTAATACTAAATAATATACATTATTAATTTAATAATCTGTAAACTGCATCAGTACCAGAGCAAATATTTGTCCCCTGAAGCCTACTCCACATCAGAGATGGCAATCTATAGAAGAGTGTCAGTGGCCATACATGGGGGCTACAACTACTCCAGCTAAATCCACCGCCAAAAATGAGCCAGCAGTCTCTGGTGAGAGATTCAGAAGATGAAGACAGAAGGTTCACTGAGGCTGAGATTTTGGTATTTGCATTGGCATTTTATGACAGACCTGAAAGCTATAGAGAAGTTCATATTGTACGTTCAGGTAGCAAGTTCAAGTGAGATGGATAGACATGCCCATATTTAGGTATTTTAGCTGAAATGCAGTAATTATTGTTGTAGATATCAGCTAAAGTACACACTGAGGTAGGCACAGAATAGTTTATTGAACAGAATATTTAGGACAACTCATGAAATCTCAGTGTGCTCAGGCTTTGCCAATTTTTGCAGGAAAGTTTTCTTTTTCCTCCTGCTATGTGCCACCGCCAGCCATTACAGCCGAATGTCTTGTCAGTGATAATCAAATGCATTAGGTGCTTTACTGACAAGCAGCTCCCTGCCTCAGACTCTTGATTAATGAGAAGGGCCAAACAGATAAAAGGCAGAAAGGAAAACAGTTTATCTGTAGTGAATGTTGTTTTGTGGACTCTCTGCAGTCTCTCCCTGGTCTGCCACCAGCGTTGTGTAAGCAGCATGTCAGGAGAGCATTCTGAGAGGGACCTGCAGCTTTTCGCTTCATGTTGCTGATATCCATATGGAAAAAGGGTTACTTCCATCAGCAGGATGCTCAGAGGCGCTGAACACGCTCGACATTTGGAAAGCCCAGAGCACTGGGGACTGAGTGGGGATTTACCACTGGGCTGTCAAGTGGGGCGCTATTTAAACAGAAGTCCTAGTCAGCATGAATAGACTCAGAACATCTAGAACCTTTTTGGAACTTGTGCTAGTTAAATGCTTATCATGGGTAAACCTTATGTGAAGAAGCCTCAGGAAGAAATTATTGCTAGTAAATTCTCCTGAGTTTCTCTTGTGTTGCTTCTGCAATTCAAGGATGGGGAAGAGAGAAACCCAGGTCTTTTCCTGGGTTTAACATGCATACATGACAGAGCTGCACTATCCCTTGAGGCAGATGTGGGAGAGAGAGCCCTGGGATATGTGAACACGGGAGTCACGGTGTGCTGGCCTGATGCAGACTTGCCTTGGTTTGTACCTAGCCTGGAATGAAGAAGTGGCTGCTCCGTGTACAGGGAAGGCTTAGCTACTTCAGGAGAATAGCTACCAATTTCTGGAAGCTGATTTTGGGGAACTGTGCTACTTTTCTTTGAACGAGGAAGCATCGTAGAGATTCACTCTCTCAGCTTCCCACTGGCTGTTATGATTTCTGCAGTAGTCATGTGCTTGCTCTTGCTCTATCCACCTGGCTCTGCTACCAATTTTACATGGAGTGAAGAGGTAGGCAAACCAAAATGAGAAGGGCTCATGTTATTGGTAAAGTCAGTCCTAGACTTTCTAAGTACCTGGACTGTGGTCTCATCTGGTTGCAGAACAGGGAGACAGGAGGTGGAAACCACTTGTGCTGTCCTTCGTTAGCACCTGCCTGTGTATAGGTGAGAATGCCACGTGACCATAGTTACTTAGTAAAGAGTTCGTGTACTTAATTGAAAAGCAGCTTTTCAAACATGTATAGAGGCACATGAAAGAACCAGCTGTAAAGCCGGTAGCTTGGAGAGCTGCATAAGAGATTTCTCTTGCTGCTAAAGGTCATTTCTTGTTCTGGTAAACGCATGCTTGTTTAAGCGGTGTGTTTCCTGGAATACTTCTCTGCTGAGGTAAAAGTTGCTGAAGAGTATTTTGATAGTTAAAGGTACACTATATGGGACATTTCATACTCATAAGTACTTCTTGTAATAGGCACTTAGCTAAAGAGGAATAAAAGAAGTCATGCCACTCTAAACTGCATATTGAATATGGGCTGGCTTATTGTTGCTTTCTGCTTATATTGACTTCAGTGGAAGCTGACAGTACTCATTTTCACTGTAGAGAAGCTAATGACTTTTTGGTCTTAGGTGCCTTGTGATCCGCAGAAAACCAAGTGTCTTTAGGAAAGTCAATTGCCTGTGCAGTAAGGCTTTGATATTGAATTTGACGTCTTCAGCATTAGATGCAAGACAGTCATATTTTGTTGAAACTCTGGTTCTTGTTAGCGTTTTGTTGGAAACCATGTGAAATCCATTTTCTTTTTGTCTCTGATGATAATAGAAAATAATTCACTTCATAAGAAACAGCAGTTGTTTAATCTACCTTTAGAAGATGCCATGCCTTCCTCCATAGGCAATGGAGAGACACAGTACCCCCATACAGGAGTGATCTGTCTCCAGGTCACCTAATGGGGAAAACTAGGTGAGTAGCTCAGGTGCCTCATTTCTGGATGGAAAAAAAGGGGTAGGTGGAACAAATCCCACGTCAGTGGCATTTTATCACTGCAGTGCCAGTCTCTGACTGGTGAGGAGCATCTCAAAGACCTGCAGCCACCACACATCATGATGGTAGTGTAGTGACTGCACTGTGCATGGCTTGCTAATTGTGGTACTGCAGGGGCTTGAGACAAAGAAGAGATCACGAAGGAAGAAGCAGTGGGGGTGGTGATATAGAGATAAGGTTTTGAGAGTGGAAGGGAGCAAGATCCACTTCAAACAGGAAGGGAGATGAGTGCTGGGGCAGCTCAGGAGGCTGTAGCTGGGCAAGGGTGCAAGCAGGAGATGGTGAAGATTGGCTTTACAGAGCAGTGTGCGGTCTAGTTGGTGTGATTTCTTGCACAGAACACCGAATGTCTGTCCTCAGCCATTTTTTTTGGCTTGTTTCCCATATATTTTTGCTCTGCCAAAGTTTACTCAGCAAATGTTAATATTAAGCAAGTTTGAAAATTGCTGTCAGCAAACATTCTCAGAGGAAACTGGAATACAAGTATCAATGCCTTTTCCCACTGATCAGAACAGGTATTGGGAGTCAGTGAGTAGTTGCAGCTAAGCAGCAGTCTTCAGATGGGAAGATTTAAAAATAATTGATATTTTGGGAGACAGTTTTCTCACTATGACTTCCAAATATCTGCAGCAGGTGGCCATGATATAAACAGAATAAAAAGAAAGATTTGCCAAGTAATGCAGATTCAGTATTTGCAACCAATAACAGTACATTTTTTCCTCTTTATCTCCAGTTGCAGCAAGGGAGATTCAGATTACATAGTGAAGAAAACTTTCTATGTTGAAGGAAATGAAGCAGACTAAGTTGTCTGAGGAAGCTAAGGCATCTCCATTACAGGAGGGCTTTAAGAACATATTGAACAAACATATTTCAGAAGTAACAAAGATGTAGGTGACGCTGCACTGGACTTGGGGTGTGTGTGAGGCTCTTCTAATTCTCTGAGTGTCTGAGGTGAGTTATTCTGTACAGTTAAGTCTCTTGACATCAACACCACAACAATGTATTTGTTAGACTGTTTAGATCCATGCAAATACAAACAATAAGCCTAACAGCCACAAGCTTAACACTTCATGTTAATATCCTAAAATGAAGTGAAGGGTGGCAGAATGTATTTAGGAACTCTGTTTTAAAAAGTATGGCTGCAACATTTGTGGCTTCTAACACTATAAAATGGCTCATATGTTGCCCACAATTTCTAAAGGCCTGATTTTTGTTGTAGTAGTAGTTGTTGTTTTGTTTTGTTTTGTTGTGTAAGATATCTTGTTCTGGGGATAAGACCTGAGTGGTGAAATTTGGACAGCAACTTTCTGATGCTGCCCCATGCATGATAAGACCATTTCCCAGTATACTCATTGTGGTTTCTGGCTTTCCTTCTCTTAAAGGGGTTTTGAACAGAGTCTCATGTGCCTTATAGGAGCCACATCTATCAAAGTTGTGTCCAGGATTGTCTGTTGGCTGCACAAGGATCCTTTACAGGGGTCTAGTACCTGCTGTTTTTATGCAGTGTATGAAATGCACAGTTTGATCGCAGATGTCTAGTCGACCTTCTCTGCACTGACTGATTTTGCAGCAGTCGAAGTTCTGGTGGCCGTTATGATTGCTGGGATGGCAGAAATGGAGGCAGTCAGGGCTTAGTGCCGTTGCTGCCCAAATCAGCACGTGTCATCAAAATTACACCACAGATGTCAGGATCAATACACACCTTAGAGAGGAAACAGCATTCCAGGGTATGCAGACATGATATTTACAAACAAGGTACATGTTGTGGCAGAGGTTGTTGGGGACTCAGCATATAAATAAATTGTTCCTCTGATTATAACCAAAATCACCAGAGCTTCCCATTGAGGCATACAAGGTGGGATAGGTATCCAGTCAATATCTCCAAAATAGTTGGTCACTCTGTTAGCATGGAAGAGGGTAGGGAGGCCTGGCTGTGACAATTCATAACTCTTGCAAAGGTGAGGAATTTCAGCTACATGTTTGCATTGCCTGTCTCAGTCTGTAGATCCAGGATGTATTTTATACAGTATGATGGCAAGTATTTCTACAACAGAGCAACTATCTACAACCATCAGTTAAAAAAAAAATCCACCAGGAAAATTGTGATAATGATGTAGCAGAGGAGCCTGTGAACAGAGAAGTATGCACTGCCCTGCTTACAGTAACACAGCTTTATTTTATTTTATTTTATTTTATTTATTTATTTATTGTGGAGTCACATATTTTTGGCCTCCAGGTTTTCAGGTCCTTAAGATAATTAAAGCCTTTAAGTCAATTAAGCTTTTAATATTTACTTTACTTTATTTGCATTCCCGATGTGATCCTGTATTCACTGCATAAAAAGGTCGATGATTTCCTTCACTTGAACATTATTTTCTTTGTGTAGCCTTGCTGTATCCAGCAGCCTATTGCTCTATAAATGACCATTTTGAAGAGTGCTCAATATGATTCAGAGAAGGACCAAAGTAAATACTAAGTGGGAAAAAGAGAATGACTGTCTCATACTAGCAGATGGGTTATTCACATTGAGAATGTTTTTGAGAGTTTATTTTAAAAAAGGCAAACTAGAAAACTGATTCTTTGATTATAAAGTTTCAGAGTCTCAGTGTCTGCTTGTAGGTTATCCACAGATAAGAAGAAAGCCCAAGCTCCCTTCTGGAGTCAGAGAGAACCTAGGGCTTAATCCAATTGCCCACAGCCAGGCATCCGATATGAAAGTGCCCTGCATTGTCCTGACAGCTTCCAGATGTGTCTCCAGAAAGGCACTGTCATATTTGGGCCCCCACTGTGTGTTTCAGCTGAATCAAAACCGCAGGCTCCAAAGATTGTGCTGGGTGAGATCCCTCTTAGATGTAATGGAGCTCATAGACCTAGCATACACATAAGAATTTCTTAGCAGACATCAAAATTTTGTTGTCGTTATCTGCAGCCAAATCCCTTTTAACCCATCTCCATTCCAGACACTCACTGATGGGTGTCAGCCACTGATTGTTTGGTGGTTCTTGTGCTACCAACAGCAGCAGTAGGGGTAGGATATCTTGGAATTACATATGAATTCAATACCATTGAAATTTCACTGCATTTTATACCAGCTGGTGAAGAGACACTCAGCTCTATGCCATCTCCCTTTTAAGCAAAGGATCCCATGAAATGATGAGAAATTCCCTATGTATCTGGATTCAGAAGTTTATGAGTTGGGCACCAAAAAGCCTTGGATCACTGGAACTTCCATAATCTGCACAATAAAGTGCTACCTTTTTTATTCTAGCAGGAAAATGAGCTTCATATTAGGCATCCTGTAGTAATTATGTTGCCAGGAATGGGTAAAATAAGTGGCAAAGCTGCTGTAGAGCCAATCAGAGAATGAGAACATTTGGATTTTGCTCTTTAACTAATGTGGCTACTAAAGATCATTATTTGTCAATCACCTTACATAAAATGGTGGATAAAAAAGATCATGAAATTGCAGGTTACCAGGAGTCATAAAGAAGACTGACTTGAAAAACTGTGAGCCTAACACACATGATGTGCAGGCAAAGCAGTGTATACACTAAGCAGGTAAAAAAAACAGAAAAGCACCATTGGAAAATATTCAGTGTAAAGTAACTGGAAAACATAGGACATAGAGATAATGTAGCAACACAGGTGAAGAGCTACAGGAGCAGATTCATCTCCAGAGCACTTCCAAGCTGTTTGCTACTGTTTGGCTCAAAAAGTCTTTTAACAGATTTTACATGTAGCCCCACATCCACCTTCCTCAGGCAGAGCCTGTTGTGCCTGGGTGATGGAGGCTGTTTCAGCCCGCTGCGAGGTCCTGGTTCCAGCCTGCAGTCACATTCCTCTGCAGGGAAGGCAGTGCTTGACAGCTGTGAATTAGCACCAGACTTGAGCTATGCCAGCGGCTAAGGTGAGAGGAGCCTGTCTGACAAGCTGCTGTGGGGATTAAGCAGCCTGTCTGCTCCATGAGAGTCTAATTTGGCAGCTTGGGGTGGGCAGCCCATCTCTGCCTTCTCTCTAGGGATCTGCATGGGACTGTGAACTTTTGCTTTCTCCTAGCTGCTGGCCTGTGAAGTAGGCTGGTCTTATTGGAAAAGAGTGTCTTTTAGCTCAGGTGACAGCAGCTCGTGGTGTTCATGCTGATGATGGTAGTTCTGTCCCTAATGGTACATGCATGTGTACAAATGCATAATACCTTTTACTTGTCATTTCTTCAGTTTGCTCAGCTCCCCTTATATCACTTAAGTGCCAGAAACGTTGATCTCAGCATAGCACAAAGTGAAGAACACTCTTGTGGAGATACAGAAGTGCTGAGAACCACACTGAGAACATGTATAGAGCAAGTCAAGAGGGCAAACCAACTCTCCTTCAGGGTATGTGGCCTCTGGCCAGTGTTTCACATCCTTCTGCTCTTATTTGCTGTGGCTTTTGGTTAACAGGTTGTGAAAAGTACATTCTAGCGTATATATAGTGATGATGAAGAAAACTGACCTATTGGACCTCTGAATACTTCACATTGAAGTATTAGTTTGGTAGGGTGATGGGAGAACTTGTAGAAGAGGGAGGAAATACAGAAATGGAAACAAAGAAAGATTTATTCTAAAATAATTGACATTCAAAGAATGATGGCTATTGTAACTCTGAAGGACAGATTATTTGTGATGTTTTCAAGCAACCCTCAAAACTACCCTGAAATTTTGTATATCAAGAGAATCCTTCAACACCAGGTGAAGACAATATCAAGACTACATGCATCGATCTGGGGTCATTGTTTTCCACCAGGACCCATCAATAACAATTGATTTTCCAGAGGGAGGAGAAATGGAATAAACAGTGATGTGGAAGGAGAAGGAATGTGAGTGAGCTGGAAGAACCAACAGGAGCCGGTCAGTGTATTCCCCCTGTGAGCTATCTATGGTCTCTTTTATGTGCCTACCTGCTGCCGCTGAGTGCCATGGCCAATCTTGGTAGTTACCGTGTGGCACATGTAAGGGAGAGCTAAGGAGTCACTGTGAGGGAAACTTCCTTATCTTGTACTCATGTCCACCTGAAGGGAGGATAGTAGCACGGGCACTGGTCTGCTGCAGCTTAAAGGCTGTAATAACAACAGTATGGCCTTCCTCAGCCTCGTGGAGGAAGGGCACTTAGTCTATTCTATTGCACTTCTGAGCTGAGAAGCTGATATAACAAAAAGAGGCCCTTTAAAGGCTGATATGGCCTTAGCAACTGTTGCTGTTATGTATCGTGGTCACCAGCGTGGAACCTTTCAGGAGGCCCAGCTGTTGTGCTCTGCTGTTAATGACTGTCGTGGAGTGGCAAGTGCTATCAATTTCCTCTTTAATTTTGTTAGCACAACTTTCTAATGGTCTTGGTGATCAATACCAGTTGGCATGGCCACCATTTGTCTTGATTTATGCTTATGAGCTATGTAATCTTAACCTCAGTAACCTTTTTATATTTTATGCATTGTCAGTACCTTTGTTAGTCCAAGCAATTTGTGTTAGACAAATGCCTCGTTTCCAGCCAGGACCAGTGGATATGGAGAATCCCAGTACAGTGGGTTTGTACGGGGTATCACCCCTATTGGTGTTGAGCTCTGTGGAACCGATCATCTGCTTTAGGGAACAGGGAGGTTAAGTGATTGCCCTTGGTGTGGCCGTTCTTCCACCTAGATGAAGAGGTCTCTTATTGCCCCTCTGAGTTATGTGCCTAACTCCATTCAATGCAAAGAAGAGTTAAATGATGAAAAGCAAGTCAACAGAGCAAAATGAAGGCATTTCTGTGACATGTGCTTGGTGCATTTGTTGCGGAGTACATTAATTATTGCTGGTCAAGATGCTGCATCCCAAGCTTTAGCATGAGCTGACCCATGACAACAACCCTGCAGGAGGTGGGACTGAACCATTCCTACTGTCTGACTTGCCATCATATCCTTTTTCTTTCCCCATTATTTGTCCTACAGGTGAGAGAAAAATGAAACAGCTTCTCTTCCAGCCTTGTAACTCGGGGTGTAGGCCCCTTTCTGCCACTTGGCCCTTAATTCATGGCAGGGAGGGATCCAACCTTTTACTGAGCTGTAATAAAAATACAGACAGCCGGTTCTGCTGCAGTGAAAAAAATGAGGAACTATAATCAGTGATATGTGTGCATGTGTAAATATCAGACCAAGGCAAACATGCTTGATTTTACAATGATAGATTAACTTCTCTGGCCTAACTAGGTTATTTTTTTTTCATTCTACCTGTTTCAGAATGAATGTCTCATCATAATATGGAAACGTGTTGCTGAAATAGCAAAAATAAGATAATGAATATTTTCTTGTCATTCTAAATTTAAAAATTTATTCCTTCCTTTTATTGCTTATATGCAATTTAGCAATAAAAATGAAGAATTACATTAGAATATATATAAATAAAAATAAGGCTTTCACTGATAGACTTGATTTTATTTGTCAAATTCTCCAGTTTAATAACTCTCAAACTGCAGGTATTAGGCTGATTTTTTAATTTATTGAAGGAGGATTTTAATTTATTGCTGAGGATTATTCCAGAGCTCTAACAACTTGTCAGGCTGTATCTCATATAAACGATTGAGACATAATTTTGAGTGGCATCAGAAAAGTGTAAGAAGTAATTTGTGTGGAACTTCCCATTTCCCAAAAGAGGCTGTTGTAGAGGCTTTGGAAAGAAATTATTTTTTTTTTCTTTTGTTAAGTCCACTGGAAGGTCACTCTGGCTGTTGCAGGCAATTCAGGCAGGCACGTATGATTTGATTCTCAGTGTTCTTTTAGAATGGTTAGCCACAAGCTGAGTCATTTCAAATGATATGCAAAACAGCACTTTACAAAGGAATAGGAATTCTGTCCTCTGTTTTCCCAAAAGTTGCCTCTTGTTTATGAGCTGATGAAAATGATAGTTGCAAGGAGACAATGTTTTATGCCTCACCTTAGAGAAATGTGGCCATTGGAGTCATGTGGCATACGAAGTGGGTATTGCACTGGACTGAAACAAGGCTGAGAATTTGCCATGCAGGAAATTAATCCACAAAAGCTGGAAAGAAGTGATTCACATGCTACTTTTTTAGAAAGAAAGCATGATCCAAGCGAACAAAAGAGGGTGAAATACAGCAGCCTGTATTTCCAACAGTGGAAAGGAAGAAGAGAAAGAAAAGAAAATGAGAGAAGAAAAAATGAACAGGAGTGGCAGATCACCAAGAAATGGTGGGGTGAGAAAGAAAGAAAAGATTAAGAATAAAAAGATTTTATTCTTTGCGGCCTTAAGAATAAAACAGGTAGCATAGAAAGGGGCTATATGCTGTATGAGGCTTTTATGTCCTACAACTTTAATATATTGGCTAGACGAATATATTGCAGACACTGTAGTAGCTACTGTGTCCAATTAAACAATAAAGATTTAAGATAATTCTTCATACAAATCATTTGGCTGTGTAAAATATGAATTGGCCTGCCTGGAATTGAAATTTGCAGTGGTTAAACAGACCGAAACTCCTGAACAATCTCTCCACTGGTGTTGGAAGTCTGTATTTCTCCTAAACATTGCAGTGCTATTTGCTTTTTGGTATCTGAGGCTGCTGAACAGAGGGGCATAAATAGAGTCCTTAGAAAGGACTTCCTTGTTCTTTTAAAGTCTTGTGCAAATAAAACCACAGCTAATTGGCTCAGGACAAACTTAGCTCTTATATTTTGTTGTTGTGCCCTGGATGTGCTGTGCTCTAGAGAGATGTAGGTGGTGTGCCCTGAGAGCCAGGACTTGTGTTGAAAGAGAGAAAAGGGGTAAATGCTGTGTGTACAATATTCCCTCCACTGCATTCCTTGCTGATTGCTTTCCTTTCAGGAATCGTGGCATAAGGAGGCTTGAGATAGAAAGAAACATCAGCTGCAAGGACTGGGGAGATGATGGAGGTGATGGGGAGAAAGCTTGCAGATAGGAGACCTGAGACTGCTACAGGCAGACCAACAGAAACCCAATTACCTGGAAGGTACAGGTCCCTAAAACTGAAAATATGATTGATTTTAGAGTGTCACAAAAGGAACAATCAAGGTGCAGTGAAGATAAGGGTGATAAATAAAAATAGCATGTAAAATAGCATTTGAAGGTTATATGTTGTGGGGAGACAATCTGGTAAATGGGTGCAGACTTTAGGGTAAGGATGTATGAACTCATGTCAAAATATTGGGTGGTTACACAGAAAGGAAAGATTCTGGATACGCCCTAGACACGTGCACGTATGATAAGTAAAACCTGACGGACATCGATATTCATGACCATGAGAATCCTGTTTAGAGCACCAGTGCTGTAGGACCACATTAAACTTAGGGATTAGAGGGAGCCAGAAATGGAGAGGTTGGATTGCGAGTTGGGGATGTAAGTACAGGAGGAAGCAGCTTGCGCTGTGTGGCTGGAACATAGGTGTGAATGGGCAATTGCTGTGGACAAGAAGTCAAAGCTCGGAAATGCCTCCTAACCCTTGGTAAAACCAGTAGGTGGAAAAAAAAAACTTGCCAAATAACAGTGACAGGATAGTGAATTTTTTTATTTTTTGTCTTTGACAGGTAATTTCTGATCCAATTAAATTGTTGTAAATAAACAGTCCTTTAGCCATTCTCAACTTTAAATCTGTGCATGGGGAAAATGTACAGGGCATCTTCATCGGGATTTGTTAGAAAACACAGCTCTGTGTTTAGTTAATGACTTAATTAGGAAAGCAGTAGTCAGCTGGCAGTGAATGGTGAGTCTTTATTTAACAGGGAAGTACAGAAATTAGCCATCCATCTGTTTATTTCTTTTTTTTCCTGTTAATTACCCCTAAATGTTAAAATTAAATACAATCTTCAACCTGACACTGATTGGTGGTTTGAGTGGTAGTAGTGGAGATCAGAAAGGAAAAAAAAGGACCTTAATAGAAATGTAGATGTTGGAGGTCCTCAATATCTGTCTCTGAAGCATTTCTGCCTACTTACAAGAGCTTCTGTGGAGATCAGTATGGCCCTTTAGCCATACTTCTATTTTTAAACAAGCAAAGGCATCAGCCACCTGCTTTGCAGAGCCTGTTGCATGAGAGATGTAACTCTGCCCGTCATGTGTCAGCAGCAGGCATCTAGCTGTGAGCTTGGCCCTGCTCTGAGGGATGGTGGGGTGGAGGTTGCACTAGGTGGTCCCCAGAGATTCCATCCAACCTCAGGATTTTGTGTGGACTCTATGGTCTGTGCTGGCCGGCAGAGCTGCAGCCTATCTAACGCTAGGAGAGACCACCCATGGTCTCACAGGGGCTGCAGTTTGTGCCCTTCCATCGACCAGAGTGAGTCCAGGACAGTGTCCTTCACTTTCCTTCTCTGGATGCCTGACTGTCTGTGGAAGCCCAGGTCTGTGGTGTTGCTACCATAAATCAGCAGTTTGGAGGAAGAGGGAATTGGACCCTGGGGGTGCAGTGTGTGGCCCTGTTTACACCCTTGACGGTGCTCTCAGGTTAGTTGTGCCTGCAGGAGATGCATACAGCACCTGGAAGAGAAAATCTGGCCATTTCTCGTCTCTCTTGGTTAGGAGAGTCACCACAACACGAGCACCCTGAGTGAAGTCCCTCAGGGAATCCCTTTGCTCTAATTTTGGAACAGTAACATTTGTGCACTTCAGAAGCTCATAATTCTGGGAAGTGCCATCTCCTCCATAGGTCTGTACTCACTTTGTCATGGCCACAGCAGGCCCTTAGTAGGAAACTCACTTGCCTGATGTGAAGAAAGGCAGACCCTTTTTCCTCTCCTACCACCTATGGTAACTTGAGGTATCCTGGTCCCCCTGAGACACAGCATGGATTCGAGTGCATCTGTGCTTTGTTTACTCACTATACTTACTGCCGGTCTCAAACTTCCTGCTAGCGTAGTCCTTGGTATTTAGCCTTCTCTTCCTAACTGGTAATATGGTTGGGCATCTTTGTGGCAGAGCTGTAAACTGCACGAAACACAATAAAATCTACTCTCTTTTAGCAGCAAACATGCAGCCAACGTTGACCTTATTTGGGGAAATTATGTACAATCATTGTCCTTTATAAGACAGTTTTTGATGAAAGAAAAAATAAAGTTGTTCTGCGATAGTTCTTATAAATACCTCTTGTTCTTTTAATTGCTTACTTTTTTTTTTCTATTGGCTTTTGTACTCAGGGAAGTTGTTTTGAAAGTTTCATAGATAGGTCAGGGTATAGATAGGTTTGGTGCTCCCCAGTTTTCATGAATAGTTTTCAAATCCAACAAGCTGCACAAAGGGAAAACCATAATAGATCTTGCAGCTTCCCCACTAGAGGACATTTGCAGGGGTTAAAATTTGTTTCTTCCATCTTTGTAGACAATATCACTAGCTAGTATAGAACCTACTGAAGGCAATTGGGGAAGCCAGTCGGGTCAATAACTTCAGAAGGTGAGAAACCTAAATTCAAGCATAGAAAACTTCTAGTCCTGAAAAGCAAAATCCCACAGCATGTAGGTAGGATGTAGGTTTACAGCTCTGTCACATTCAGACTTGATTTACTCTCTACTTGCAGTACTGCATATTTCCAATGGAATGCTTTTCTGTAGAAAGAAGGATGCCATTTCTCAGCTCCATCTGGAGATTATTATTCACATGTTACTTACACTTCCTTGACTCCTGATAAGAAAAATGATTGCCATGTTGAACATTTTCAAAACGTTTTTCAGAGCTACTTTCCAGTGCTCCTGCAACACTTCTGCTTCCTTCAATATTTGTTTTGATGGATCGGAAGCTGCTATGCTATAATTCAATGTTATTGCACATCAGGTTGATGTATGTGATATTTTATATATGGTATATCAGTATAACTTATCAAGAATTTGTACCAGGAGATGGACAGGGAAGAAAATAATGTCTCAAGGTAAGTAGTCAATATTTAAACAGTGCTTAGGAGTTACTAATGGAAAATATCCTATTCTTAGCTTTGATTTTTGCCTCTTCCCAGATTGAGTTCCAAATTGTTTGAACCAGGACATTTTAACTTCCATGAGCACAGAAGGCAGGATACTAAAGACTATCTCTGTCACTCAAGAGAAGTGAAGTAACTCTCTGGAGGAATCCCAGAACATGATCCAAGAAGTCTTGGTAGAGGAGCACGATTATATATTAAACTTAACAAGGGTGCCACTGGGAGCTGTAGAATTAAGACAAGACAGACACATAGAATGCTATCTAAAACATTTCTTTCCCCTATTTTTTTGCTGCTATTCCAATATAGAATGTTTTTAGAAGATTTTTCTGAATACTGTCAGCAGAGAAGATGTCCAGGTAAGTCTGTCGGGTGAGACCGGCTGATCCAAGGGGGTTCTGCAGTGCAAGGCCCAGCTGAAGGGTGAAAAAAATGAGCAATTCCACTATACAACCGACTAAGGCACAGGGCCTGAGGCCTGAAGAGATATGTCTAGTGACATTAAAAACTTGACCAGGCAGAGGTGCGCTGCATGTGGCACTTGCTAGTTTTGCTTCCTCAGTTACCAAACAAACTATACAGATGTCTCTTAGGAATCTTACACACAATCAACCACTTGAACAAATACCATGGAGTACAAAGTGGGGTCCATTTTTTAGAAGGAAGTAAACTCTGCTTTCTGTTATGATGTATACTTTAAATTTCTGCAGGTATAAAAAGAACAGAATGGTTTATTCCGCCATGACCTAAGCTAGAAATTGTATTAAATTACTATTACAATTTTCTTAGAATGCCATAGCAAAGATTTACTGTGTAACTCTTGTGACCATGAAGTGGTCATTAATTTTTGAATCAGTATTTATAGGATTCAGTTTGTAGACCTTTATACTACTATAGCACATGTTAAATCAGACATTTGATTCTTAAATGAAAGACATAAAAAACAAATTGCGGATACTATTATCTTTCTTGAATCATTGATTCTGATGTCTTAAACGAGAATTCCTAGTAGTTTCTTCTTTCGTTTTCCTGCTAAAAAATCTGTGCCTTTGTAGAAAAAAAATTATTCCAAACTCTTTAGCATGAATAACATCAGAAGTAAAAAACAGCAGAATGATTACAGGCTAAAGAGAAGTCAAGCAAATGGGCAAACTCAAAAATCTCCTTTATCAAGCAAAATGGTGACAGAGTCAAATTTACTTATTCTTAAGGCCAGGAGTCAGATCATCATCAGCTCCCAGTACTTTTAGGTATGTTCTCGACACCTGATGAGCTTTTTAAAGGCCAGCTTGAAGTCTTCATTAAAGCTAGTGTACAGCAAAGGGTTGATAAGGGAGTTGACATATCCAAGCCAGGTCAGGAAGTCAGCTACTTCTGGGGAGACAGTGCAAATGTGAAGGCCCACAAGCAGCTCCTTAATGAAAAACGGCAACCAAGACAAAATGAAAGCACCTAAAATCAGTCCCAGAATACGAGCAGCCTTTCGTTCCCGTGTCGTAGAAATCTGCTGCCGGTCACCTGCCAGGTCCAGGTCATTTTCGAAAGGAGGGATCCTCACAGACGCGTTGATTTTATCGAACTCCGTGGTTGGATCGGATGTGGAGAAGTCTGAGACACAGAACGTCTGTGTGAGCTTGCAGCTGGCGAAGGAGTTCTGGCTGTCAGTGCTCCTGTTGCTGAGGTGGCGGCTCGAACCCCGCTTTTGGTAAAGGCTCTTTGCAGCATGGTAAATTCTGTAGTACAGGATCAGGATCAAAGTCAAAGGTATATAAAATGCCCCAAAAGTGGAATAAATAGTGTAGATGACATGATCGTGTTGAATGCGACACTCACTGGGGATACTGACGCCGTGGTGATTTCTCCAAAACAGAGGGGGCATGGATATGAAAATGGAGATAGTCCACACAGTGACTATCATCAGCCCAGCCCTTTTTGCAGTTCTTTTTCTGGCATATTCAATAGCGTCTGTGATTGCCCAGTACCTATCCAGAGCAATGACACAGAGATGAAGGATGGAACACGTGCAACAGGTCATGTCGACACTGAGCCAGATCTCACAGATGAAGTATCCCAAAGTCCATTTGTCTATCATTATATAAGTGATACTCAAGGGCATGACGAGAACAGCAACAAGCAAGTCTGTCACAGCTAGTGAACATATTAAATAATTTGCTGGCTGGTGGAGCTTCTTGGTTGTGCATATCGCTGCAATCACAGCAGAATTCAGCAGCATAGTCAGGGTTGTGATTGTGGCCAAGGCCAGGGTAACAAGCATCTTTTCAGTTACCGTTTTTGGCTTTGCAGCCACATTGGCTTCAGTGGTGCAATTTGTGAAATTCATTTTCCCCTCCAAGTTGCACAGTGAAAGGAGAAATTGATGCTTTAAGTAGCTGGTAGCTCCATGCTCATAACTCAACCATTTGAAAAAGGGGCAGAGAAGCTTCAGAAGCAAAAAAATTTATATCTCCATATTCACCAGAGCAGCTCAAAGCTTCCAGGCTTTCTCCTGATCATTGTTTTCCTGAAAGATAAAAAACACATCTGTTAGCAAACCCAGAAAAAAAAAAACACTTTGGCAGAAATCTTACTCATCTAATACTACCAACTCAAATAAAAATCTTGGCCTGTTTTTCCTTTTTCACTTCTTATTCCTTTACTTGCCGTCTGCTTTGCATTCTGTTTCCTTTTTTTTTATTCTGTCTCTAAAACTTTTGACCAGATTTCTCACTGCTATAAACTCCTATTTTTTTCTTTGACTTTGGAGGTTTCACTTGAAATGGGAAGTTGGGCAAAAGGACCTCCAAAGGTCACTTTCATCATACATTTCTATGTTTATGAATTATTTGATTATTAATACTGAGATTATGGATACTAGGAGTTAGTCCTTTTCCTACTTTGTTAAATAAGTTCAAGTAGATGATGAGCTAAGGAAATCTGTTTTTTTCACTTTAATTGCTATATAAGATAGGATCAATTACTTCCACATTTCATCTTGGGAAAAAAAAGAAACAGACTGCCTATTTCAGCAAAGGCATGGCAGCATTTCATAATTTTCCATACCACTTTTTCATATCCAGCTCTGTCTTAATTAATATCTTGGAAATAGGATTTAAAAAAATACTCCAATTCCTTTAACATGCATCCTTTCAACAAATGTTTGAAGTTTTATAGCAAATACTCAGTTTTACACAGCACATTAGTGTTGCTAGGAGCTTATATAGTTTTAACTAATTATTTCTGACATTTCACATATCCCACTGAGTGTCTCTTTCGGGGAGACAGGCAAAAGCATTTGCCTTTTCTTTGAGATTTCTATCAAACTGTATTCCCTGTCAGTCCACTATGATGCAAAGAAAAATAAAGGTTTAATCTTGTTTTGGGAGTTTATTTTGAGAAAGTTGGTACATCTTTTCAACATATCCAAATGCCAACTGACTTACTTAGCAATCTGTGGGATGCAACTTGAGGTACCCTCTGGGGCCTTGCTTTCTCATCTGTAAACAAGACGGCCTGAGTCCTTTGCCATTAAAACAAACAGAAAGACCCCTTCCCTTGGCTTCACTTGTCTGAGGGAAAGGAAAGCTCTGGGCTGGTTATGGAGGTTCCTTTGACATGGAGTGAAATGAGATGGTCACTGCCAGAAACACATTTGTCACTGCCTTAAGACAAGTCTTTAGGGCAGATGTTGTGAATCACTTTCTCAAAAGGCCGTTCTCTTATTTTGACCACAAGTGGCTCCTTCACAGTTGCATTTAGAAAATATGTCTGATGTTTTAGAAGGCTAAATTGGAGAGGTAAAACTTGTCCTCACTGTCATCAGTAGGATATAGATTAGGTTCTGAGACAGGCTGCACATGCAAATTGATGAGGAATTAGTAATTTGAACGAGGACTTATGAATCTGAAGCTAGTGCTATTTGGAAATAAGTGCCATTAGAGTGCCATCTTCTGATTGGGCTGAGTGAGAAGCAATCAAAATTAGAAACTTAAAAAGAAAACAAAAACTGTTCTTTGCAGATAGGCCCTAGGAAAGCAGATCTGTATTATCATAGACTGTCAACTGGCAAAATATGGCATTTTCCTCCTAGTAAAGAAACACCTTGAACTGTATTCTTCTCTTAATAAAATACTTTAAAGTATGAATAACTTTGGAAAAAATGTCACGTCTGCTCATTAAAAATGGACTGGACAAACCAGATGGAAATCCAATATCAGCCCTGAAGTTGTGACTGAAATGAGATCGTTCTGAAAATGTTGAGTTGGTGGTTCAAGCCTAAAGCCAAAACTTCAGGTCAAACCTTCTTCACAAATGTTCATCGAGTCTTCCTCACCAAGTCAGATCTCAGCTTCTCTAGTTTGCACCCTGATGAGGTCTGACTTTTTACTAAAGGAGAAGGGTAAAGCAACAAGGCTTTCTCTACCTCTCTGCACTTCTGGGATCTGGACCAGACACAATTGCATGATTCAGCATAGTTACCCAGCCCAGGCAGGCTCAGAAGGAGTAGGAAGATGCCATGGGACCCATATACCATCTACCACCACCTGTTGATCTGTCCCATGTAAAGAGAGCTCCTGGTGCTTCTGGATTCAGCAAATTCTTTCCTTGTCTTCACTTCTCTGGGAGCCTGGAAGTTTTGGGGCTCCTGGTGGCACTCTCAGAGAGGGAATCACTCTGAACAGTCCCCACCATATTCCCTGCTGAGCCCTGTCTATGTGCACCTTTAACCCAATAGGAACTAAATAGCTGTGGTTCTCCTCAAATGCCATTCCACAGTGATGCAGTCCCAGGGAAATCCCTTTGGAGCTCTGCCTTCTCAGCACCATGAGCATACTCTGAAGAATATATTCTTTCTCCCCTTAATAAGCTTGTCATTAAATAAAACCCATCAAAATTTAACAGGCTCAAAGGTTTCCATCAGAACTAGGGATACTGCTGATCATGCAGGGAAAGCTGGTTATTTCAGTCTGCTCAGTGCTCACCAGGACTGATTTTTATTTTCCCTGGGAAACCACTGCAATAATTGAAGGCAGGGTGAAAAGATAAACACTGCATCCTCCCTGCAGAGCACTGCCCTGAAGGCACCTCAGAGCAGGCAGCCTGGGTCACTGGCCTTCCCGTCACTTCACATTAAAAACCGTCGCTGAGGATTTTTTTTTTTTTTAATTCTCATGCTCATTATAGGAAATGAGTCCTTAGCGGTGTAGTCAATATAAATAAATACCTCTTGTAAGTGCTGTATTAAACTAATATTATTGAGGAAGTATATTTAAATTCCTGAAGGTCTGGAAACATCAGGCTGAAGATTTTCTCTACAGTTTTAAATCAGTGCCTCTTCTCATCCTTTACACACATCACTGTGATACATAATAGAATTATAACATTAATTAGCAATACTATTTGCGGAAACTGCATTTTGCCACCAACCTTCTGCCCCACTCATGTGCAAGTTGAGCAGCTTTTCAGTATTTCTTTTCTCCTGCTTTTGTTCAAATTCAGCCCCTTCTGTTTAGTGCTTTTGACCACAGTTCTCGGGTTTCTCAAGAACCTGTGCTCATCACTTCCCAGTGCTCAAGGAGTTTCTTCTCACAGTGTCCCCAGGGAACCATTGCCCACATGTCACAGATGGGGACCACAGATGTAGAGATTAAAGTGTCTACTGATTTCCTGTCTGTGGTTTGTGGTGTTTGGGAACTGACTTTTCAACAGACTCAGCCTTATGCAGTGCTTCCTATGGTACCTGGGCAGCTCCCGCTCAAGCTAGAGGCAAATCTGAGAGATTGTACCGGGGCAAAATGGGCTCAGTGTGGCAAGGTGGCTGTTATGAAAGTGAAGGCCGTGGCACAGGGACCACCAGGCAAAGTTTCACCAACTCCTGAGCTCTCCATCAGCTTCCTCGTGTCCCAGCTTCCTAAGCCATGGCTAATGTCCAGCCATCCTCAGTCTGTTGGCCACTGTTTTTCACTGTCCTTAACTTGTCTGTTTTTCATCTTTGCGCTTTTGAGCTATAAGGCACCCGCTACGAAATACTTTGACCTAGATGAGAAATGATTTTACTAGAAGGTGTCAGTGATGAGCCTTGCTTATTGACATGGGGCAGGATTTAACTGTTTTGGTCTTGTAGAACTGTCTTGGAGAATTTACAGTATGAGTGTTAGATCACTTATGACATGCATATGCAGAGAGACTACCTACAAAGGGTTTAGCAGAAAACCACAGTCTTTTAACACAGAGAGCTGGACTAGTTTTGGTTAATAACACGTGGTTTTCAGAATTATATATGTGCTGTCGCTACATATGGTATTGCTACCACTATAGCAATTGATTGTGGGTTTATTCAAGTCGCTTCTTGGAAGAGACATTAATAACATAGTTGTATTAGTTAAAGTATTCTCACTGAAAGCACTGACATGTTTATATTTTGTATCTGTATCCTTTTGGGCTGTCAGTCATCTCACACTGAGACTAATTTTTACTGGTTTGGTGGGAGAAACTCATCTGAGTTCCTCTGAATGGGATCAGTCACGTTTCCTATTAGCTCATTATCAGGATGGTATTGCGTGCTGTCTGGGAGGAGAAAGGGGGGAAAAGGATGAATAATTGCTCCTTAAATACAGCTGGACAGCTTTAAGCTGTGAGATGTCAATGCTCATGTCTGCTCCTGCCGGGATTTAACTCCATTTTTGCAGTAGAGGACCATCATGCTGAAGAGTATTCTGCATATCTGGTGGTGGGTCTGATTCCAGCTCCCACCTTAGTGAACTTGCCAGTATTTCATAAGAAGTGGAATAAGATCATTTGGAGAGAAAGAGGTCAGTCAACACTGTGTGTGTGTGTTGTGGGAGTAGTTCCTTTATGTCCGTGGCCTTAAATTTCCTTTAAGCAATTAATGTACTGTACAAATTGTACATCTTTGTGCCCCTAGCAGCAATAAATTAATTTGACTTTGCTAAATTCTGAATTGATCTGAGTACTTTCCTTTTTCATGCTGGTAGCTGCGAAGGGCAGAAAACTATGGCGAGCTTTGTGAAACAGGTGGTTAGCTTATGGAAAATACTACTTTGCACATTTGTATTAATGGTGATATTTCAAACCATGAAAAAATACTGAAACGTTCATTATTCTTTGTTATTCTCAAAGTCATTGTTTGGCTCTCTTAAGTTTGGAACTAGTGCACTGAAATTCAGGCCTTTCACTCTAAATTTATTTTGATATTATTTTTGATAACTTTTTAGATCATCCTGCTCTTGTAAAATCGAAACGTATTTTGGGGCTTCATGGTTCCATAGTAGCCTGCTGAGACAGCTGGGTTTAATTGAAGATTATAGGTTTCCAAGTGTGTTATGTTGCATTCTGTAATCCTTTGGTCTTCTGCGGATCTCAGTGCTGCAGAGGTTCATGTGGTGTCAGCAGTCTTAATTGGCTACAATTTATATAAGCACTTGATGCTGTTCATAACATGCCATACTGGGAAAAGCGGTACCCAGAAGCCCAGATAACTGAGATGATCAGAATCCCATCAGGTTGGACAGGCAGGACTGTCAGCAAAATAAAATCTCGCTGTCGCCAGGCAGCTCATATTCACACTCACAGCATGAGGTTTTGATGTTCTCTGTGTTGTAGGCGAAGTGAAGGCAAGCCCTCAAAAGGTGGCTTGGGGTTACCATCCCAGTAAGGGGTGGTACGATAAATGAACAATAGATAGAGGATGATAAAAGAAAAGATATTTCTGTGTTGGAAATTTTGTAAGAATGTGTCTTCAAGAGACTTATAGCTGGATTAGGGGGCCTCAAGATTAGGGGTGTGACATTTTCCTATGCAGACTGAACGAGGTTCAGAATAAAATCACTATGAGGTTAGTATGAACTGAGGTATGAGTTTGACCTTCAAGTTAGTAATTCCCTGCCCACACAGTGACAGAAACTGCAAGATGAAGAGGCAAGTCAGAGGAACTTACCCCTAAGCAAGTAGCTTGGAGGCATGTCCAGCGGCTGCGGTATTTGTGCACTTAGACCTGGGTATATCTGATTAACACTAATACATGCACTCACTCTCCTTGTAAATAATTGGAACCCAGTACATTGTAATCAAGGATAAACAGCCTCAAGCCTGTTCTGCAGTGTGTTTGTGCAGCAAGGATTATTAGGGCTGCAGGAAGACACTAGGCTGCCGGCTCAACCCTGGCCTGAGGATTAGCTGGCTGAACAGCATGTGGGAAACTGCTAGACATGACATGAGAAATTGCTGGATGTTCTGGATAGGGCAGATGAGACCCTGTAAGAAGCTGACAGGAGTTACAGATAGTGCCCCGAGGGATGGTGGCTGCTATTGCACAAGGCTCATGGCTCTCATGTGAGAAATGGGCAAACTTTACAGGTATTTGTTGGGGAGCCTTGGGGACCTTTTGGGGTGCACAACCTTGCAAGGCCTCTGGCACCTAGGTGACCATATCAGTAATTGCATATAAGCTGAGATCATCTAGGTAACTGTATCAGAAATGCCAAATTTGCGTATTGACGTACCAAAAGATGGGATCCCCATGGGATCCTGGTGTATCCCCTGGCCAGCCCTCAATGTGTGGGACAGGTGGATTGCGCACCCCAGTTCCACCATGTTGGTGTCTGCAGCCAGCCACCACCTCCTGATAATATTGTGGCTTTTACAGTTGCCTTCTATCTGTGAAAGAATGAAAAGAATTATTTTGTATTCATCTAATTGGTGCATTTGTGCAAGTCGTTTTTGTGTGCTTGCTTTAATGTCTATTGAAACTTAAACACTGCCCACCATGTTTTGCAGCAAGCTGCAAAGTTCCGTGGAGCTGCTGTCCCACATGGGTTTCACTGCTCTTCAAGATCTTCTCTTGAAGAGTTTATGATGAACCCTAGAATTAAAGTAAAATTTTAACACCATCAGTAGGTGAAAATGGATCTCTCCCCACTTGCCAGGATTTCTTAGCCTTACTAGCCAGTGGACAGTGCCAGCTTAGATGATGTCCTTCACAGGCAGCTATTCCAGGAAGCTGCGAGAAAACTGCTGCGATCTGGAGTGATGCTGCCCCTCAACACCTGGTCTCAGCAGGGCAAGAGAGTCTCTGGCTCCTGCTGAGGCCAGGTCTTGGTCTCCTCGGCCATGATACATTCCAGCTCCTGCCCTGTCCAGGCTCAAACCTCAGCAGGCACCAACTCTGGAGTGTAAGCACAAGGCTGGTGAGCCCTGCGCTCCTGGCACACAATGCTTTTCAAACAATCACTGTCTTTTTCTGCGCCTATTTCCAGGAGGGAACGAGTCCCTTCTGGTTGTATAAAACTGCACAGCGCTGGTCAAACACATTAGGGTGGGCTTATTGATTTATTTTTACCTGGTAAGGAACCTACTCAAGCTAAATGGAGGTATACCAGTTTTAAACGGATTCCAGAATCTCCAGGATGAGCTTTTCATCAGTACAACTAAATCATTTGAAAAGTGTACCATTTTGGAGATCTGGGCCTGAATCAATCTGAACTGGACTTAGTGAAAGGCCATTAGCAGGAAGCTCTGCAAAGCTAATTTTAAAGGAACCCTTTCAAGCTGCACTTCAGAGGTAAGCTTCTCCGGGTGAGAGCTTGGCACATGCAAATGAGAAACAATAATTAGTGATGATCTTCAAACCATGCTTCCTCCCACAAGCACTGGTATAATTATCATTCACAGATGATTACTCATTTTTACCTGCCTTTAATAAAAGAATTGGTAAATCTTAGGCAGTATGAGTTTGTCAGTTGCTACTGAGCCACGATCTGATAGAACCTGGGGCACAATACAGATATCATGCCATCTCTAGTTAGACATAAATGCAATTTTCTGATATGATAGTATGCCCAGATCTCTCATAAACAACATAGATAAGTGGCTTATTTGTAATAATTTGCTTTAAAAGGACGATCAAACTAAAAATAGCTTTAAAACTCATCATTGCTTCTCATAAAAGTCTAGACCTTTAACACTGAGTGTTTTAAAAGTCCCTTTTATTTCCCATCACAGCAAATGCTCCTTTAAGGTTCAGCTCATTCTGCGTAGTTCATCTCCCTTTTTGTACAACTCTGCTCTGTCAAGATGTGTTAGCGCTGCCCTTCCCGTGTTGCTGTGGCAGCAGGACCCTCTCCCCATGCTGCTGCTTTCTCCAGAGGTGGGTTGTGAAGGCTTGCAGGTGTTATTCACTGTGGTGAGCAGCGCTGAGGAAGCAGAAGCTGGCATAAGTGGTGAGCCCTAACATAGCCACGAAGAGAAAGACCCTTGGCTGGGTGGTTGACTCCGTTTGCACGTTGCTTGGGTGCATGCCTTACTCACAGGAAGTGAGCTACAAACTGCTGCCCAGGATAAATCTGTGCCTTGAAGTGCAGGGTTAAAAAAAAAAAAAGAAATGCCATCTATTTTTCAGATGGCATTTAATTAAACATTGAAATGAGCTAGCTTGTGTTGCAGAAACGTCACGCTACCTTAGCACGGAGGCCACAGGTTAATTTGCCCGGTCCGGAGAGCAGGGGTAATTCTCCAGCTGGAGTTCTCCATCACTGAGGCTTGGCAGCCTTGTTGGGAGCTAACTTGATTAAAGCCAGCTCTTCACCTAGACATCTACGCTAAGATGCACACAGGCTTGTCCCAGCTGCCCCGCAGCAGCCTTTAGCTGCTTCAGAGCTACCCTCGTCAAAGGAGGGCAGAGAAGGGGCTTCTGATCCCTGCGGCTTTCCTAATTGAGCAGATAGCTAGAGCCAGCAGACATGCGACCTACACACTTAACCTCTCATTTGGGAAAGAAAAATGCAGTCTGCATCGTCTGCTGACTCTTGCAGTCTTCACAGGTAGCAGGTGCTTTCATGCGGAGAGCTTATTCATTGATTAACTTTCTTTTTTTTAAGAAAACATAGTTAAGACTTATGTAGTTCTTGAACTCCACATTCTTAAATGTTGTTTAGCACTAAAAAAGACCTTTTCTCAGAATTTTCAATTTTGCCTGCCTTTATGTGGTCATCTTTAAAAGAGGTCATGTTACTAACATTCCTACCCCATGATTTTAGCTAATTTTAAAAGATTTTTTTTTTTAATGTATTTTTAAATAAGATTGACCCTGACACTGATATTTGCTATAGCTTGATAAAGATAATAAAAAAGGAAATTCACTTCAGGGAAATGTATAAACCTTAAAGATCTGGGGATGGACCAAACCTCTTGCAGTGAAACAGTCAGTCACTGCTCCACTTCATTTGCTGTAGGTTTTGTGCTGCATTTGCTGTAAGTTTTGTACTGCTACAGCACCTACTGCTGTTGCTGGCCTCCTTACTGTGCTCTGTGCTTCCCTCTTGCTTTGCTGAATGGTTTAGGAACACACACGCACACGCACGCAGCAAAAGAGCGCACATGCTGAGTACCGGTGGGCCCGCGGGGCCCTCTGTAATCTTTCCTCCTACTGCTCAAAATCCCATTCAGACTATTTATTCATTGACTGTATGACTAAGAACTGCAATCAGAGAAAATACAGGTGGGAGGACAGTTCGGATAATGAGATACCTTATTAGACATTGGCAGCTAAGTTCTGAAATCCCTCCGCGAAATTCATAAAGGGAGAGGGCAGGGAAGAGCGAGAAGAGGAGCACACCATCATCTCCTGCATTTATAGATCTGCTTAGAGGATGGCGCTCAGGATGACTGGTCTGTGGCCCAGGGAGAGGTATTTGTGAAGCTAGGTAGTAAGGTTTAATTGTAAAGTAATGGCCCCTAAACAATTTCTGGCAATTCTAAGAACAGACGCTTGGAGGTAACGGGACTGGGACTTCAGCACAGAAGAGATCCCTTCTGAGATCCCCTGTGTGGGGAGTCGCGTAGACAGAGCCCATCTCGGTGTGTGAAGAAAACAGAGGCTGGCTCGATAAGGTGCTGGAGGACTTGGGGAAGGGCTGGGTTTTCTCAGTTATCTGCTGAAAAAAATATCTCTTACTTCAGAAAATAGATTCAGGGACAATATATTTTAGTGTCCTCTTGGCCACAGCATAGTCTCTTTAGATAGGAAATCTTTGCTTTCCCTTAGTTTCCCATTTTTGAATGGGCTTACAAAAGAGAGAATCTTTTATTCACAAACTATTTTGAGCAATAATTTACTCTTTGTAATTCTTAACTGGTCTGGAGGTTTCAGTTATGCGGAAAATGGACTATCTTTGCATAAAGCATGAGAAACAGTACCTCTTTAAATAACAGGTTATCCTGAAAGTCAGTAAGCACTGGATGAAAATAACATTTTGTTTATTTTATACCTAGAAACAAAACTGCTTAGTTGTGACTCTTTCTTGTAGTCTTTTATTTGGAACAAAACTCATGTAGAACTTGTGAAACGGTATAAATAAAGCCAGTTTTGCTACAGAAGAATCTTACGTAGGAGATTTTTTTTTATGTCTCTCATTAGAAAGATATCCATTTTGTCTGCCAACTTTTAAGGCAACTAACTGCAGCATCTTAAAAATACCCCTAAAGAATAAGAGGACTTTGGCTAAGATGACTAGAAGAAATCACTGAAGGAACTACAGTTGGGTGTTCTTTGCAGCCAGCAACTCCTATTTTAACTCCGTTTGTGTTGAAGATCCCAAAGGAGTTTGGAACACAACACTTACCACCCTGCACGCAGGCCTCATGGAGGAATTTTGCACAATTGCTCGCTTGCAAATTCCCTGTCCTCCCCAAAGGAGGCTAATCTGGGGCAAAAGGACTGACTTGTTCTGCAGCCCCTAACGTGGAGGCAGCACTAGGAATTCATCCACCATGTATGTGACCTGCTGATGAACTGTGCTCATCTCCAGGCACACAGCTGAAATGCGACTTAATCTTCACAGTTTTATGGCTTCTTTTAAAAAGAACTTAAATAGTAGGAAGAGTACTTTCCTATGATGAACACTCATTATACAGCCACGTTCTCTGGAGAACTTGTGGTTTTAACAACCTTTGCTGTCAACAGTCAGGCCGTCCGTCTTCTCTTTCCTACCTGATGAGTCCTAGCCTTGCTGCATAGCACAGCATGAGTGACAGGGTCAGGAAATTAGTGGCAGGACTTTAAAGCACTAACTAGAAAAGGAAGCATCTGCTTTTCAAGGTCCCCTGATTGCTTTGAGGAAAACTGTAAGAAAAATCTACACTGAATCTTCATCTATGAATATATTTTCCATCTCAATTTCTCATCTTGCTGCTTAGAGACTTGTCAAGGCACACAAATATTTACCTATGAATATCATTTACCCGGCTCAGGGGAAATGGTGCTATTTATTTTTATACGGAGACTATCACTTTATACGAGCTAAATGTCACTGTACATGCATTGTTTTTAAAGTCAATATTTGTTTCTTGTTACTATTCTGTGTCAGGAGACTGATGTCAATGGGATTTATTTAATGTCCACATGACTTGGATCTGTGCACAACTGTTTTGTAATTCATAAAAGCCTAAATGAACAAATTTAACAGAGAGAAACTCACTAGTGTATTAAACACCTTAAAGCTTGATCTAAAACTTTTTGAAATCAGTGGGAATATTTCCTCTGTGGCCAGAAGATTTCAGATTAAGTTCTAGTGAATATAGGCCAAATTTCTAGTTGATAAAATAATGCAGATGTCTCACACCAGGTCCCTAGACTTGTTTTGAAAGGAAAATGTTGTATGACTGAACAAACAGTTTTAAATAGCAGAAACTACTGTGCTTGCTGCAAGTACGGGGAGAAATTAGTTACTGTTGCCTTGTGTGGTGTCCTGGCCTTTGTTCAAGACAGCATTTTTTCCATGAGTCCTGTCCTGTACATATACAAAGGCATACTTTTTCTCTGAGGCCCTACAACCAAACTAAGCTGCTTAGGCTTTTTTTTTTTTTTTTTTTTTTCCATTATTCAGGATAATCAAACCACACTTTTGCCTTTGGAGACTTTTCATTGCATTTAAGCTGACATAACCGTAATGTAACTGCCTGTCTAGAGCAAATAACGTGTAAATACAAGGTAAGTAGAATATATCATTATGAAACCAACTGAACATCAAGTATTTCAGACATGTCATTATACGAATTAGTGGTAATTAGCTGTCAAAAATCATTAGCACAATATAATTACACCACAAATAAAATATAAATATGGAGTAATTATAGAAGTTCATCCACTATATTGTAAGGATCGAGCTGTCTTTTAACAGATGTAGTAAAATATAATGAACTAAACTCTGTCTTAAGTAATATAGGTTATAAAAGCAGGAGTATGTGTGTATGTGTGTGTGAGAGAGAGAGAAAGGACAGTATTTGGCTGTGAGATTCATTAGTGGAATGTCACTGAATGTTTTCCAACTATATATGCATTATATTTCCATTTTCCCCACTTGTAGTAGATTATTTCTGCTGAATACAGAAAACTGTGGGCTGTACTAATGACATCCTGCAACTGCTAGCCTGTCAAACCCCTTTACTAAACAGAAATGCTAATGCAAGCATTTATCCTGCCCATGGCTGGTTTTTGCTGCAGCAGCTAATTGTCATGTCAAATAAGAGATTTTAATATTATACCAGGAAGTAAAGGGTCACAAAACCTCCGTCTCCCTCCAAATTAAACAGAACACTCCTTCCCCTTACCCCTCACATTCTTGTCTCAATGATGTAACACTAATTTTAAAGAAATGATACTTTGGCATTTACTGTGAACATTTGAAATATATTTTTCTCATTAAGAACAATATTAATTTCTAGGATGAACTAGAGTTCTTCAGTCACCATCACAAGCAAAGCCTTGATTTACTCTGCCTCAGAAAATGAAGGAGCTGATGAAGTGGTAGAAGAGGAAGACTGCGTGTCCCTTTACCTGAGGTCTATGGTGTCAAAAGCCTTACTGAAGTCAGGGTAGACAACATCCACTGCTCTTCCCTCTTCTACCCAGCCAGTCATTCCATTATGGAAGGCTATTGGATTGTTCAAACATGACTTCCCTTGGTGAATCCATGCTGACGACTCCTGATCACCTTCTTGTCATCCTTGTGTTTGGAAATTACATCCAGGATGAGCTGCTCCATCAGCTTTTCAGGGATTACTGGCTGACCTGGGCCCTCCTATTTGCCCCTTTTGAAGACTGATGTGATAGTCTTCAGTCCTGACTTCGAGTTCTCAGGTGATCATGGATCTGATCACCATGACCTTTCAAAGATGCTATGATATAGGGATTCCTATGATATCTGCCATTTCCTTCAGTTCTTGAATGTGTATCCCATCAGGAGCCATGTCAAAAAGGTATCATCAGTGCTCTGCAGGAACCTCCTGGACTGTTTGTGTCTAGCTGTGTGGTCTTCCCAGCAGATACTGCGTGGTTAAAGCTGCCCAGGAAGACCAGGGCCTGTGAACATGATGCTACTTCCAGCTGCCATAAAAGGCCTCACCAACTTCCTCTTCACAATCAGGCAACCTGTAGCAAACATCCGCAAGAGTTATCACCCATGTCAGTCTGTCCCTTAGTCCCTACTCATAAGCTCTGGGTCTGCTCATCCTCTGACCCCAGACAGAGCCCCATTTGTTCCATTTGCTCTCTCATATAAAGGGCGAGTCCCCCTCCTCATCTTCCTAGGCTGTCCTTCCTAAAGAGCATGTAGCCATACATTGCATGTATGTGAGCTATCCCACCATGTCGCCACAGCTGCAATGAGATCATAGTCATGTGACTGCAAACAAATCTCTAATTTCTCCTGTTTATTCCCTATTAAAAGTGCATTTGTTTATAGGTATTTCTGGCACTTCAGAAAGTTATCCAAGCATGCTGATTTCCTACAAATGGTGCAGAAAGTTTCCCTATAGCCTTATCTTGTAGATACTAGCTTAGCTACATGCAGTGCTTCAGGTACCCCACTTGAGCTGTTATACTGATGGCACGATTTCTGTAACTCTCCCCTTCACCCATCTTTCCCAGCTTAAAGCCCCTCTTACCAGGTTGGAGGACCTATTGGCAAAGATGTGTGTGCCCTGCTCAGTGAGGTGGATTCTACCCTCCCAGTCTGATGCTAATCTTCAAACAGGGTCCCACAGTCACAGGAACCAAACCCCGATGGCTGAGAACAGCTGTGCAGCCAGATACTTGGAGAATCTGTCTGCTCTTCCCATTCTTGCCCCTCACTGGCAGGACTGAGTAGAAAATGATTTTTTTTTTTCTTATTGAAAAAAAAAAAAGATTTCTTTTTCAAATTGGGTCTCCACAAACTGCCCAACATCCCTAGAGTTCTGTAATCCTATTTGATATTTTCCAGGTTAGTCTTGGCTGTATCATTGGTACCCACATGAAAGACCAGAGAGGGTAATAGGCAGAAAGGCTATAAGCTTTGTCAGTCTCTCCATGATATCTCAGATCCGAGCCCCCCTCAGGCAGCATACCTCTCTGGGCAAGAGATAGGGAGATGAGTGACTGTTCCCAGCAGCAGGGAGTCACCCCCAACAATCACTCCCTGCTTCTTCCAGGTGCCCCTGCATGGCACAGGATCTCTCAGACTAGAAGCCATGCCCAGCTCTTCCTCAGCTTGGAGGGCACTGAACCTTCTGAACAAGTGCAGGTCTTCATGAGGAGCAAGAGCCTTTCTCCTCATACAAAAAGTGACCAGTTTCCAGCCTTCGTCTTCTACAGAGCTATGACTCACTAGTTCACACGGCACAGAGCCCATCTGCATCTCCACTGCTGTGGGAAGTTGAGACTCTTCAAACCGTAGGGTCTCTGAGAATAGCCTATCTCATACTCACCTTCTCTGACGCTACAGTTGATTTATTTGCTCCTCTAAGTCCTTGATCTGCTGACACAACTCATAAACAACAGCACAGCTACTGCAGAAAAGGTAACTGTCAGACCCAGCCTCATGGAGAGGCCCCAGGCACTCCTTGTAGAGCTTGTACCAAATGGTAGAAATAAAACATTTTCCCTGCTTGCAAAACGTAAGGAGCTGACCTTTCTGCTCTGACTTGCAAAGGGTTACTTCGGGGCTGAAAGAGGGGAATTTTCAGCCCACAGGGGAAGTCTGAGTAGCAGAAGAGGGTAAGAACTGTGAGCTAAGAGATCAGATCTCATCCATATCAACAGTGCTTCTAATCTGGTCTTGACTCCTGCCCCTTAAGACCACCAGTGCTTTGTGCAATGCAGTGCTGAAAGGTTAAAGAATCACTCAGGAATAAAATGATTTATTCAGCCGACCTACCCCGTATGTGTCAGCATGTCAGAATCTCCGCCTCCACCACCAAACCCCAGTACTGAAGCACACAGTAAAATACTTTTAATAGAAGCATAGAGGAGATATCTTTAGTATCATTTTGACATTGCTTTTCTTTCCCCTCTATTTGTTTTTCTGCCCCAAACATTGTATATTCCTTTCTCTGTTCTCTGCAAAAGTGGATTGCATCTACAAAATGCTGCCTTAAAATGTTGCTTGTGGATATCACCGTGTGGGGAGTGAGAGTAGTGTGAAACTTTGATTTACAATAAAAATCCTTATGATATATTCTTGTGCTATCACTTTTGTCAATCTTTGTTACCAGTGAAACACAAGCAAATGTATATCTAAAATTATCGCAGACAAAGCACGCTTCCTCTATCAATACTTAACAGAGCTTAATTAAACTTCCAGATGTCCTCAAACATGTTGCTTCATGCCTATTGACTGTCAGATTTTACCCAGATCCTTGTAAGATGTCTCATGAGAGTGCTTTATTATGAGCATTACTACAAAGAAGTAATTTGAAGAACTGTCTAGTTTTCATGGTGCAGTAGTTCCATGAGCCCATCAATACATAACTTCTCCCAGAACTGGTGTAACAGTCTTCGACAGTAGATTTATGATCAGACTCTGGAAAGTGGATAAAATCTTCATTTCTTCCCTTCCCATGCTGAATTTCTTATACATGGTTAACTAAAATCCAGCTTTCGCTCTACAATACATCAGCTGACACTTTTTATGCAATCCCTAACAGTATCAGAAGGAATCAGGTGTGTTGTCAATGACCAAATCTAGAAGTGAGCAAATATTACTGCGCTTAATGTGCAATCTTACTGCAACAAAAACAGTCTTCTTCTAGTGCATGGGACTACAAGACATCCTCTCCTGGCAGTGACTGTAAGATACAACTTATGCAAGCTAAAATATTTCATATCCCTGCCTTGCAACTGAGCACTTAAAAGGCATGGCTTGGTGAGCAGTTCTCGCTTAGCTGCCTATGCTAACCTGGCCCAAGGGAAAACAGCCACACTGCTGGCTAGAAGTAATCATCTGCATCCTTGGAACGAAGTATGCTCATTTCTGACACTCTTGCTCTGTTTGCCAACACACCTCAGCAAACTTTGGTCTTTGTTGTGTGATCTCTAACACTACATGACATCTTTGCAGGTCACTAACCGTTATTTTATGCTTAGAGTAGGAGGTTAGGCTATGTGACCTCTGGAACCCTGATGCACATGATGCATTATTTTGATTACAGCCTCTGTTGCTTGCATTACATGTGTGGACTAGACCTCTCAATATATCCTAATTTTAAAAAAATCTTGTTTACACAGGGAAGTTTTTTAGAAATATATATCTGATATATAGTTTCAAATTGATGATAGTTGTTCACAACTATCTGATAGCTGATCACATCTTGTTTGGGCACGATGATAGCATAGCAGTAGATTTTCTTGATTAGATTAAGGCAGGTCTGTTCTGTTCACCCAAAATGCCATTTTGCCACTTTCTACATGCAGTGACATGTGATGTCATGTTCCTCTGACCAAAGACTAGGAGACATGGATGGTGCAATCTTCCACCCCTGCAAAAAGCAAACTCTTGTTTTCCCAGGGACATGCACAGAGCTGTAGGCTTGAGGTGGGGGGACTCTGAATCACTGCTCTTGTGCTAGATTGTACCATGGGGCACAAGTAGCACTGCTGGGCTAACGAGCCCATGTTCCTAACAATTTACGAAATATGAGAGGAGAAGGTATTTGAAAAAAGCACTGGAGAGAGGCACCAGTTTGTGCTACAGAGGAGCATGATCCAGAGTTCCCGCTCCAAATGCCACAGGTTCCCTCCTACTTCTCCTGTCTGCAGAGAAGGAGCTGCTTCACTTGGCGCTGCATTAGAAAGCAAAGAGCAGCTTAATGTTTGCATGGTATTGCATCGCTCTGTTGGATTTAGTGTAACTACACAGGGCCTCCTGGCATGGGAAAGCATCTCTCAGAGCACAGGTGGGTTGTAAAAGACAGGCGGAAACAACTCTAATGGCTATAGGTTGCTGCAGAAAATTAAATATGCTGAAACTCAGTAGAAGGTTGTTTTATATGCTCTATTAACTCCATTAGAGATTTATATCAAAATTGTTTATTGCTGGGTTCTGTAAAAAGCTGAGCCCTCTGAAGGGCTGAATCTCTATTTCAGGCTTTGTGAGGTCCTTTTTATAGGCCTCGATACAGAAGATACATCCAGTAGGAGTTAGGAGGAGCAAGAAATTCATGCTGGAGGCTATCCCCACCATGTCAGCAGCCTTGGAGGAGGCTGCATGGTTGCTTTGAAGAGGCGGCATGGTCTTCTTCCCACCACATTTCTCTTAGATTTTAGTACTACCCTATGCCCCATGCTATCTGGGGGATGTGAGCCCTGACGAGCAGTACAGAAGTAGCTATTATATGCCATGACTCTTAGTTTTCTTCAGTCATGTTGGTGCTATCTAAGGGATGTGAGCCCTGATGAGCAGTACAGAAGTAGCTACTCTTAGTTTTCTTCAGTCATGTTGGCATTGCCTGTGCCCTTGGTAAGAAATACAAACATAGTCCAAAATGGTACGGCAGCTTTGTGGAGCCTCTTCAGCAACGCATCCTCTCAATGTGCATGTGAAAGACACTGCATATTTCAAACCACTGTGCTTCTCTCTCAGTGACCTGCTGGAACAGCGCTGTTAAAGGAGAAGATGCTCTTCCGCAGTGATTGCTAACCAGGAGGTTGGCAGCACATTCACTCTGGTGGAGTCACCACTACCCACTTCATCCACTGTGGTGTGGCAAGCTTGCACTTGGGCTGATAGTCTGCAGTGGGAATAATGGGCAGTTCAGGAGATTATTTCTCTCATGCCACATGCGTTTTGCAGGGGTGACACTCCTTATGCTCCCCTGTGTGGTGGTGGATGTCCAGACACTCGCCTTTGATGGACAGTTACTTTCGGATGAGCTAATGGTTGTAGCTAAGTCATTCTCACAGCTGATCTTTGCAATTCCTGAAAGATCCCATTAACACTGCATTAGAATTTGGACGGCTCACTGAATTATTTAATTACGTAAATTTTTAAAACATATCGGAATATCTCCCAAGTCAAGTGTGACTTCCTAGTCTTCCATGAGGGGCTGACCTTGAGCACATTTCAGCAGGCTGTTCCAGCTTTCCTTTCCTCTCCACACACTCTCGGCCTAAAGCAGTCAGCCCTATACTTTCAAAAAAGGTGTTATTGAGGAAAGCAACATGTTAAGAGGTTTTCTTTTTTTTGTGATTTACCCAAGTGTCTCTGTGCTCCCACATACTGTGAGTGGATAACAGCAGTTCTCAATCAAGTTAAGACTATTAATGCTCTTTCCTGTGGAAATAAATAGCGCAGATACCACCCCCTACATCCTTGCTCACCTCCCCCCCCCAAAAAAAAGATATTACTGTACTACTGATTTTACTCTGACTTGTCATGTCTTCATCTCCACATCCCCACGTGGTATAATGATATTAACTAGTTATTCCAGCCCATTGCTCCATTGAAGCTGATGTAAGACAACTCTATCTGATATCTATAACTGTATGAGATCTGTATAGATCTATATCTATACACTGTAACTGTGAGACTAAAGAAAAAAAAAGCTATATTAACAGTGCGAAACCCAAAGTACTTCAGACTTTACGCACATCATCCATTGACACTGATAATTCACCTCTCTGCTGGGAGCTATTAACACAGAGCATTTACCTGTCCTCCCCTTGAATAAATGTTTATAAGTGTAAGTTCTGGCTGCACATTTCCTCAGAACTGGAAGATGTTATTTTTCATGGATGTTGGAGTAGTCTAAAAAAAAGTTGAATAACATCAGCAGTCTCTCACGCTTCAAGTTGTCAGCAGTTCAGTGTCTGCCTGCAACTCAGATATACATAAACAATATACCATTAATTCCCTTTTCTAATTGTGTTCACCCTCAAGCTATGACTAATTTTTAGTTTTAGTGATCTGCTGCTTTTTTTTTTATTAGTCTAAAAGGATAGAGAGCTGATCCCTTAACTTATATATTCCCAGTTTTCTACTGAACACATTTAAATTATGGGAATAGAGGAACTAGAAAATGGAATGACATTAGAGTTTCATATATTCATGTGTAACATCAATTTTAGTTGAGATAGATGAAGTCTGATGGATTACACCTGGTAGGGTTATAAGTCCAGTGACACTGATGGCTGGTTTACCCGCATTACTATAGGCTCCTTATCTGGAAAGATCTTATATTAGGCATTTGAAATCACTCATGTATTTAGTTAGGAACAGTTTTGCAAGGGTCACTGCTTAACTTACTCTATCTGTACAGCAAAAAAAAGCTTGTTGAGTAGTGTGGGATAAATTCACTTTTTAGATGAGTGCCTGGACTGTGACATACCGAAGTCCTCAGCAGATGGGTGAACTTGATTTTCCGGGTGCATCAAAATCTCATGGACTACTTCTATCACTTTGTTCCTCTTTAGAGAAAAAATACCAAATTGCTTCTTCCTGCAAAATTCACTTTTAATAGTAGGTTTATCCTAAGGTTGTTCTCCTGGATATTGTCAATATGCCTTTGTGTATAATACCTACTCTTACCTGTGTTGTATGGGAGATGTACTGCCATGCTGGCTCAGGTTCACAGACATGCAAACACAAGTCCTTGTGTTTCACCCACGCATAGTTTTTTACAAGCCTGACCCAAGGCTCTTGGATGCCAGTGGAAAGATTTCTATTTTCCCTCAAATTTTGAAAAAACTTCATGCAAAGTCTCAAATTCCCAAATCCCAAAGCCTAGGGGGCTGGGACCCAAATATGCAAGGTGCTGCAGAAACAGATACAGGACATGGCTCTTTTCCAAAGACCGTACAGTTTTGGGTGTGTTTGCCTCAGGAGAAAAAAGGGTGTATATGACCTATCCATCTAGTGTATATGATGGGCAGCCCTAAGGTATTTTGTGTCTTAAATATATCTGCACTACAGTAAAAAAGAATAGAATGGAAACTCTGCTATTATCAACACAGTTTGACATCCCTGGTGCATTAGCACATGAAATGATCTGGTAACAGAGTAAATAAGACATGAATTACTCTGAAAAGCTTTTATAACAAATGCTAGGATGCTTCCATCTCAGAGGTGACCTGCCATTGTTAACAATTTGTGGAAAAATAACCATGGAAATGAAAGTAAGAGTTACAATACAATCATAACAAATGCTTCAAATAATTAAGTTAAAGAAGTATTCAACATAACTGGTTCCAGATGTGCCTTTTCAATTTCAGCTAAGACTCTGTGACATCTAGACTCTCTGTATATTAGCAGTTTGTAGAGAATGTCTCTATGCTACGGCGCTCTGGTTTTGCAAAGGCGGCAGAGCTTTCCTGCTGAACCTGATAGTTTTTCTGAGTCCTTAAAAAATACTTCAGTGTGGAGCATTTCTGAGTGTCTGAATTCTGTGTATTCTGAAGTTGGATGTTATCCAACTCTGGCAGCCACCCTCTCATTACACTTTGTGTCTGTGTCCTAACAGCGATTTAATTTTACCCCTCCACCTTTCTAAGGTATCACTCGAGCAAAGAGCCAGCAACCTGCCCTGGACATCTGAGCGAGAAGCCTGGTTAGGCGGAAACACGCCCGGGTCTGTTGGTCTGAGAGACAGACTTTGCAGACAGGTGCACTGGCAACAGCTTGTACCAGTCCTGACAAAATCTGGATGAGGATTTCAACATTTTGACAGGACTTTAAACAGTTTTTATTGCCAACCTCATATCATACCCACTAAAGCCAGCGATTTATTTAACTCAGAACAGCATCATTCAGAGATTATTTACCCATAGAATGTCCTAATCTGGAGCCACAGGAAATTTATGTATTTTTTTCTGTTTATTTTCAACGGTGCTCTATTCAAAATAATTGGGAGCCAAACATAAAGTCTGGTTGTCAAAACTATCTAGGAGATTTAGTCACACAGGTGTGCATCTAAATCTCCTCAGCCTGTTTCAACAGTCTCAGACATCAGATGTTAAATCAGAGAAAATTATAGATGGAGAAATAGAAGAAGGAGCACAAGAGAGGCTGAGTTAGAAATTAAGCACTGGTGGGAATATTGTATTGAAGGCAACTGGTTGAGAGGTTGTACTAGAAATGCACGGAGGAAGTAAGGATCTATTTGGACCTGAGAAAACCAAAAGGCCTTGACTATAAACAGGCTTTATTAAACTCTCACAGAAGTGTGCACTAGGAGAGCAGCTCAGCTCTTAAAAATACAACATATTTTGCACTTGAGCGCTTTGGAGCTTGACAGTTTTACACTTTTGAAAATACAGGAGGATGGCCTGCTTAGCTTTTTGAACTACAGTTTTGACCTGTAGGAGTAGGAGCTGAGACCTGGAGCTGACACTATTTCCTTATTAAGCTGAAACCAACACTCTGGAGCCCCTCTTTCTCCCTGAGAGCCATTCTCAAAGATTTGCTAGATTATTTTGACATGTTTTCTCCACCCTGAGGATTTTAACTTCAATTGTTACAACACCTTTTAGCTTGGAAACACTTTTGTTTTTCTCTTCAAATTCTTGCCAAAAAACACCCAAAAAACAAATAGGGGGTGGGGGGTTGAGGAGGAAGAATGGGGAGGGAGTTGAATTCCAGATGCTTGAGTTGAGTTTCCTGGATTTGCTCAGGTGCTGAAGTCAGTGCAAAGTAGCAGCTGATAAGTGGGAGGCTGAAATATTAATAAAATCTCAAGGCAGCGAGACAATGATTTGAAGAGGTCTTCTCTTCAGATTACTACTGAGAAAGGATGATATTACAATGAACCTTATTAAGAGATGTAATATTCCCAACAGAGAATAATTGATGCTAACGCTAGTGTCAGACTGAAGATCTGAAAGGGACTAATTATCTTTTCTGCTAGGAAGAACTTTTCATTTTGTCACTGCTTCGAGACCTGAACAATTCCATTAATCTCAAATGTCGGCATCCCAGCTCCTGTGTTTAATTTCTGCTGGGAATTGAGGCAAATAGCAGAAACAGCCACTCTAGAGCTTACAGTAACAGAATATGATGTCCTTAAGTCAGAGGAACATGTCGAAACATCCTGTACAATCCCATGAAGTTAGTTTTCAAGGTGTGTGTAGGTAGATGAAGGTGAGTTCAGTCTTTTTTTTTTGTGCAGGAGACCGTTCCTGGAATTTATCTAAAGCCCCTGACCATGAACATGTTCACTGAAAACATCTCTCTTTTTAGCGTCAACAAGCAGATGCCAGCACCAGCCCACCAAGGCAAGCAGTGACTGCAGTGACAGCACGTCCTGCCTGCCCTGGGATCCAGGTGGTTCAGGGTGGTTGCCAGTTTGCAGTGCGCTCCCAGGATGGGGAGTGGGTGAGGGACTCGAGATTCAAGAGGAGGTATCAATCAATCAGAAACGGTTTGCGAATACCTGCAAAAGGGGTATTTGCATGATATCTACACAACTAGAGCATCGTGGTAGCCTTCCAATAACATCCCTTTATTCTATGCTTGCTCCTGTGTGCTTCTTCTTGGTGGTGTGCATCTTCCTTGGTTGCAGAGCTAGAGAGAAGCTGGATGAACGGTTTTCAAACAAGTTGCCACACCACAAGAACCTGGCCATTCTGTTTAACATCAGCAAGGGCAAAATACGTTTAATTACTAGGATCCAAGGAGAGGAACATTAATCAATATTTTATTGTTCTCCACAAATATAGTGGGAGTTTTGAGAGCCGCCTTGAAATGCTAAAAGATGTCACTTCCATGATGCTTTGAAAAAACAGGAGGCAGACCACATTAGAAGTACCATGCTGGATGGGACCTTGGGAGATTGTACGATCTGCTGCCACGGGGGTTGCACGTTTAGCCAGACGGCCCTTTAGTCTGAAGTGCAATGCCGGGCTAGGCTGAGTCTCCTTCCATCCAGGACTCTTTTCTGGAGCCAGGGCACTTGGAGAGGGGTTGCCCTGCTATTCACTTGGGAACAGTGAGCTGGGCATTAGGGGAAAAACCCTACTCAAGGAGGACTGGGGTGGTTAAAACCTCACAGCTGGAATTCTGGTAAACAGGAAGATAACCAGAATAGATGTAGACCATTTTCACTCTATCTTGGCATGCTGTAAAGACTCATTGCTCTGGGAAATGTAGAGTGAGCAAGCAGAAGATACAGCAGGCTGGTCCACCAAGAGGTCATCAGTGCGAGCTTCTTGCTCAAGCTCTTTCTTGTATGTAGCCCCAAATCAGTATGTAATTGTGCAATACTTTTCAATAACTAAGGGACAGAGTAGTTTTATGAAATGACTGATGATATTTCTATGAATGAAGACATTAAGGAATTTTTGGCCATAGGTGCCCATAGGATAACAGAGTTCACATTTGCTCACCATCAGTACCATGAGAAAGTCTGTCTCCGCAGCTACGTTGCATTTGGCACGTAAGATGTTAGGAAAAAATGAATGCTTTTTGATCTCTCATAAAGCATTTATATTTGTCTGGATACCACTGATTCGGGGAAGGAGTATCCGGATGAGCATGATTAGGGTAGCTGTGTTTTCCTCTGAATTTGCTGGCTACATCCACACACACACTTGTAAATTCAGTGCAAAGGATAACACACATGAGGACAAAAGTTGGCATGTAACTGTAACACTGATGGATGATTATAAGGTTTTTTTGGTAATTTAATCATGTTAGGTACAGGGACACAGTCAGTATGTCTGTTGATTTTCCTCTCCATGGTCTATCTTTGCATTCATTAGACATTTAAAACTCTCTTTGACCTCTAATATCCCATGTATTTTTCCACTATCAGCAAAAAAAAAAAAAAAAAAAAAAAAATTCTAGCGTAACCAAAACTTCAGATAGACCAGTTTTCAGAATCATTTTCAAGATCATGCAATGCTACTCAGCCTTGTAATGCACAGATAGCTTCAAGCACGCATGCAAGCTTTCTTGCCTCATGGAACTGCTTAAGATATTCTCTCTAGTTAAGATATTCTCTCTATTCTCTCCCAGAATTAAAACTGTGTTAGTATTTCCATAGCAGAAAGTGAAATTATTTAATTGTTGCTATGTAAAAGGGTCTATTAACATGTTTGTTGCTGTATCATCAACATAAAAGTGTTATGCTTGACAGAGTCAAAATAAAATTGCTTCCATGCTTTGCTGGATGAAAACAACATTTAAAAATATTTACTTTTATAAACCAGTTGTGGAAGTAACACATTTTTCTGAAAATAAATTTTGGTATCAACCTCATCATGGCTTATAAACAAAGCAAAACAAAAAAAAAAAGAAAAAAAAAGAGGAGAGAGACTACATGTACACAAAGTAGTAATTCTGAAAGAACTATGATTTACTTTTTCTTTTGAAAAATGCACATTGCTTGCCTCATTAAAAAGAATAGTTTGGTTGTGAAATGATGGAAATTTTGTCAGTATAAATGCCACCATCCCATTAAAATCATGAGCTCATAGTGTGCTGCCCGCAAGCTTTTTAGGTATAAATCCATCAATAAATAAGGACTATTTTACTGCAGAGCTTAACCTTACAGGAATGTCTTATTAAATGGTCAATTAGAATGTGAAATTCTCTATCAAACAAAGAAGAACAGATAAAATGAAGATGCATTATAAGAATTAAACCAAGAGATGAAATTAAGTCTAGCCTCTGCATTTTTAAGCTATTTTTAGCTTTGGACTCAATCCCCAAGCCTTGGAGGCTGCTGTGTAACCATGCTGCTGGTTTGCTCCCTGCTCTTCTGCAGGAGCCCTTCCCTTGGGCTGGAGGTGCCCACAGCCCCATGTGCCCCTAAAACACGGGAGCAGAAGGCAGCTTGATTTCATCTGCTTCGGGAAGCTGCCTCGCCAGAGGCACCAGCCCTCAGTTATCTCCCCATAACTTGGCTCTGGCTCCCAGCCCTTGTGATTTTCAAACTCTCGTTCGCTGCCTGGAGAGCTCTGCTGGTGAGGGGCAAGCAGGAGGGACACAGCTGCAGGGAGGCCTGGGCAGTGAGACTGCCTGTCCCCTTGTCACAAGCCTCACAACGTGGTGCTGAGCACGGGCACAAGACGGTGATGACCCCTGAAGTGTCTGGCCCGGCAGGGACAGCAGCAAGATCACTTTCAGGGTCACAGAGCCCATATCTCGTATACAGGCTATGCAAAAACTCTTTGGGATGTGAACAGGTTAGGAAAGAGCCTGCAGTTAGCCATATCCACATCCTTGAACTACCCGAAATATAAAGAAGCAAAGAATACATAATTAGTGGATCCCTTAAAAACCTCCCTCAACAACCAACGAAACAATTGGTAGAACTCCTTAAGAAGGTTCGGAAAACATCTAAGTAACATTGTTTTCCCTATCTCATAAAACTTAGTAATTCATTTATATTCTTATCAGTTCTCAAATATCTTTTGGATCCAATAGACATTTACAGTGAATAAGGGGTGCAGACAAAACCCAAAAGCACATGCAATGGTTTCAAACGGAGATGAGAGACTCGGGCAAATTGGCATGAAATTTTTCCTCTGATATAGTGGTGTGATTGGGCCAAGTCCTCACTTCTTCCCTGGACTTGATGTTTGAGTTTGCTCATACTCTACATTTAAGCTCCAATGGCAATGTAAAGCGGGTAAGTTAACGTTACCTTCAACCTCAGCCCCCTTCCTGAGCTTGGCTGTACTTTGGGTTGGCCAGGACTTCTTGCCTTGTTCCTATACGTGTTCATTTTGCTGCGCATCAGTAGTGATAGAAACCATATGATGTTAAGTTTCCAAACATCCATGAGGTATCTTTCAAACAACATATACTTGCATACACCTTCACCAATAAATTGTATGACACCTATCTCTTGCCTACCCATGTATGCAAATTTCTTCAAAGAAGACTGTCCATAAACCCCTTGTGTATGGCTGATCTGGTTTTACTTAACATTTTCTCCTAATATGTGATTAGGAGATACTTGGAAAAAGTATCTTTTTTTAAAAGCAAAATGTTTGGAAATAATTCTTCTATTATCAAATACTCGGAGAAAATAACCAAACTTTATTTTTTTCAGTATGCATTTCCCTTTAGTAGATTAGTATAAAGAGCTCTGTTGTGAAACCAGTTGTGGAAAACTGATATTATTACAATACAATAACTACTATATCTTTTTAAGCAGACAACTGAATTCTGCTTTGTTGTTAAAAAGCGACAATTCCCATTTAATAAAAGAAGGCTTCAGAATAGAGTTTGCCTCCTCTGCAGTCAACAGAAGATTTCTCTCTATCTTACAGACACTTCTTCGTCAACCAGAAAGATCTGTCCTTGCATCAAACTCTTCAGGGCACATACCACCACAAACTACAGATTTAAACCAGGGCTGGTTTCACTTCTTTAGTAATATATATTTTTTTAAGTGTAGAAATGTCCCTAAGTTTTGGTTCTGATCTTCTCCATAAGTGGGAGCACCAAGCTCTTCCCTGCAATGTGCGATTTCACAACGTGGCATTTAAGGCCCTGAAGCCCTCCCAAAGCTCAGCCTGGCTGAGCACCGGCTTCCAGGCACAGATTGAAATTCAGAGGAGTATTATTTATTGTACTATAAAAAAAGAAATCCTACTATTTCTTCCTTTTTTTTTCTTTGTTTTTTTTTTGGGGGGGGTTGCATGTTTCTAATCTGCAGGACGCTGCTTTTCCTTTTGTGTCTATGCATTACTTGATGCAATTGGAAAACACCCCTAGAAGGAGACCACGGCACATTAATAGTAATGGGCACAAATGTCCAGCAGGACTCCCATTTTCCCCTCTCCCCATGTCCAACTTTTTCAAGGGCTTGTGGGAGGAATCTGAACATGGGCAAGATGTTCAAGAGGAGCACTGTGTGTTTTATTACCCATGAAAGATGCCCTAAAACTCAACAAGCTGGGCAGCCCAAAGAAAGGCTTGCATGCATATTAAAGTCAACCCTAACGGTAACCCCTCAGGAGAGCAAGCTGCTCATATCAACCTCTAATATGAAGCATGTCAAATTACTCAGGGTTTTCAGACCTTTGTTTCAGTACAAGGGGAAAAAAAAGGAAAACAGCGATGATGCAGGCTTTTAGTACAGGAAGGTAAAGCACGTGTAATTTGATTTCTCCATGTTTCTTGCAGTATGGATTTCACACTCACCCTGCACCAAGCCCCATCAGCAGCTTTATCAAATATTTATGGCACAGAGAGACCTTTTGGCTGGTCTGTGCTAGTCTACAGTATATAACAGCTACAATCATTAGTCTTGGCAAAAGAAGGAGGTAGATACTGTATTTTCATAACTCAGGAAGATGTGAATTGCACGGAAAAATGCATTAGCCATATGTCACAGGGAGGCATGTCATAGCGCACTGAGGGTGTGAGTACACCCAGTTGGTCCATTTAATTTTGGTAGGAGCAGCCTCTGACACCTGCAAGGATCAGTTAGAAAATAGCAGATTAAGGAAAATGAAGTGCAATTCATTTTAGACCTCACCAGTTTCAAATTGGGTGCTAACCCAGGCACCAAACCTGCAGCAGCAGTTTGAGGAGCACTTTGTTTCCTCATCTCAGGACTGTAATGAGGGAAGGGCCTCAGAAAGTGAGTCGCAAAGAAGTTACTGGCTATACTCATATGTCTATATGTATATTTACATGTTATATATATGCTATGTGCAAGGTGGCACCCATGAAGCAGCATTGCCTGTCAGGGTGAGGACAGAGTGTCTAGAGCTGAGGCAGAGCTCTGAGGCCTAAGTACTGCCTTTTGTGCAACACTTCATACACGTGACCCTCAACTACGCTGCTCAAAACCTTATTAAGAGCCTAGTGATGCTGATGCGAAGCTGCCCATTTTAAAATTAAGGTGTCAGGTATTTGGCCAGTAGCCGCTGCATGGTTTTCTCAGACAGGGCACCGCAGTTGGCAAAGCTCTCCTTTGGAGAAAACTGACAGCCTTTCATCAGCAAAAAGCTCCAAGCAGGCAAAAAGGATGCGATTCTGTGAAACAGGGAACAGGGGAATTATACTGGCAATTTTCATGTGAGCTCTGAGTCAGTGCTTTTAGGCAGGCAATAACTCCCCATAAGCATCCCTGATGAAACAGGATCATAAATCTCTTTCTGAATAGTATTTTTCAATTTATGTGCTTGCCTTCCAACTCCTTTTCTACAAGAAAGACACTAATCAGCGATTTCAGCGAGTAAGGACCGAGTAACCATAGGACCCAACCCACAGAGCATGTTTGAAGAGAATAACTTGCTATGTAGCTCCAATTGGATGCTGCTGCGGATTGAAAGTTAGCTTTAACTTATACTGGGGTATTTCAAAATGCGAATGAAGAGAAACAGTGCAGCATGTAGCAATTGCTATCTGGGGTAGCAGACAGTTTGATCTTCTTTGAAAAAAAAAAATGTAAAGCAGAACTATCTTCTAACTTAATGGGAAAGCCTGTCTAACTTCACTTGTGGGGAGGAACAAGACTAGCTGAAAGTAAATAAATGTGTAGGTTGTTTGCTTTATAGGTATTTCTGGGGGTACAGAAAAGGCTTCAAGGGTGCAGGCAGCCAGTCCCAGGTTCATCTCCTCCGAAAAGACCCTGCCAGCTCCTCTGTGACCTGGATTCAGCAGAGGGCAGTGCACAATGTGGCTCTCAAATCAGCATAATCTGGTAAATGAACTAATGGCATAATTAGAAGCTATCCACACAATATCCCTCAGGACATTCAAGTCTGCAAAGTCTTAGAGGCAAGAAGGAGGATAATTCTGCATGGGATATGGTGGATGTCTCAGCGCAGCCTGTTACCTGTCAGGAGGTAACAAGACGGAATACATGGTGTTTGTCTAGACCTGTGAGAGAGGAGGATTTCCAGAAGTTAATGACTAAGCTGCAGTGCTGAAAATTAGGGATACATGTGTATTTCACAGCTTTTAAAACATATTTGGTAATGTTGTAACTCTGTCTCTTTTTACAAGTATGGCAGAGACTGAGCAAGGGTTTGGGCAAAAAAAGTTGTCTTTTTAGGAGAGCAAGTTGACTCCTGGGAGGAGATGGGTGACCTTCAGAAGCATTTTTTTCTAAGAGCTTCTCTAGTGGATGCAAACATTTAACTTGTCTGCTCCGCAGTGATGGGGTGGAGATTTTGTGTCTTCTCGTGAGAGTCTCTCCACTTATGAGAATGGCCGGGCGGGGAAAGGCTCCACATTACAAAGGCAACAGCGAACAAGAGCAGGGAAAAGGATCTTGTCTTCAAGTTCTCTGACTCGTGTTCACATAACAGAGCCCAAAATGCCCCAGGCATCTGCCACAGTTGCCATATTATGACTAAACGTAGTCTTTATCAGGACAGCATTACTTTTCCCTGGCTCGCTGCTCCCATTCTGTGTGTGAAGGTGCCATAGCTAAAACGATAATTCCTTGTGGGCAGAAGTGTTAGATGCTGGGGCTGATCAATATGCTTTTCAAGCTTCAAAACAGTTCACAGACCCAAATAGTTGAGCTCCATCTGATCCTGCTATCTGTGGGACTGGAGAAAATTATCCCTTTTTAACAGTAAGCTCTTTTTACATAAAACCACCTTGCCAAATCCTACACAACCCAGGATGTCTTATAACACTGTGTGGTGTTTTTAAGGGTGTTTCCACACCCTTCTAATGTGCCTGTAGAGACTTTCCACACAGGACCCTCCTCTCTGCACCTCCTTTCTGCAGAGGGGCCACCAGCTGAGCCATTTCCTCTCCTGTATTTGTGCAGTTTATTATTCCCCGCTCAGAGTCATACACAGATCTTGTCTCCAGGTCTTCGAGGTTATTTTTAATTTCTAGTCTTACCCATCCACACACCTGCAGAGCTTCCAACCATGGCTCTTCTGCAGACCTGGTATTGCCATAGCTCTCCAGAGCACCAGACAAGCTGTTTTAAAAGTCACATAAGGGATGATCCAGTAGCTGTTTGCAGAATTAAAACCCTGAGCAGGTGGTTAACGTTACAGAGGTCTAACCCATTGAATTTTATGGCACCTGCTCTTAAGCAGAGGTATTTAAGCAGAGGTGTGTGGAAAATAGATGCCAACATTATTAATATACCAGTCACTTTGCTGAAGATAAACAGAATAATATTTTAAATCCAGTTAGGCCAGGGATTAGTTTGTCAGTTTTAATGGAATTAAATCGAGATGAGTTTGGCCCAGTGACCTTTTCCTTTATCATGATGTCTTCCCAGTGTTTGATTAATGACTCTTTTAACATCTTTGAGCTGATTTAAGACTTTTCTCACTGTTTGCTTTAAAATCTTCCCCCCACCTTTTTAACATACAACATGACCCTTTTTATGTCCTGCAAGAGATCCTGGTGTCTTAAATGTGTCGCTCCTGCAGGGAGGTTATGCTAAACCCAAACCCTTCAGTGAGATGCAGTGCGATTCCCCGGCTCCCCATCCTTCCCTTCCACATCCTTCCGCGGCTGCCAGCAAGGAGCATCTGGGTAGCTAGTTTCAGGCAAAAAGACCAGGACTGGAGCGACCATGAAGCACAAGGCACATCCACTGTCTTTAGGTGGCCACTTGGTGAAGCTGGTGGTTTTTAGCAGCGAACAAAGCAAAGCTCCAGGCACAGCAGCAGCAGCAGCAACGGGCTATAAAACTTAGCGCCACTAGAGCAACACTGCTCCTGCCTGCATGTTCCCAAAGTGTTAAAACAACAATACAAGCAAAAGCGCTTCCTAACTTTTCTCTGGGATCTGAAGTACAAATGCAGGCTCATTTATCTGCTTCCTAAACAGAAAGGGGCAGTGACTGAGAATACAGATGATTTCAGCATTCACTGGGAAGGAGCATGGAACAGTTAAGTACAATTTTCTCTAATTTTCAAAGCAATCAAAGAGTTCTTTACAGAAATATCAGGCTATTAAGGAATAAGTGCTAGTCTTTGGACATCCTAATTTGCTCAAAAGTGCTTTGGTTCCTTACAGTCGAATATGTATTTGGTACTTGCAAATTAATCTCAGATCATCACCTTACTAAATAATAGATTGTTCTGTGCTGTAAAGTTTGGGAGAAAACTGAACTGGGAAGATAGTCTAAAACCAGCAAGCAATCACTGAGGAATAGTAGGTCTAAGGAGGAGCTGGTCTTCATTTCAAGACAGAGTCAAGAGCACCTTGCTCCATATTTACAGAGCTCCTAAAAGGCACAGAAAATGATTCACAGTGCTGGTGATTTCCTACTCTTGGGGTCGTGGAGTGTCTTGGGGTCAGTGCTGTTTTCCCCAAATTTGATCTGCCACAAACTTTTGAACAATTGTCATTTACGCAAATGAATGATTTCCAGATCATGATTTGGGTCCTGGCTTGGGAACGCACAAGAGCACATGTCTGCCTTCAGTCACCGAGCATCCCCACTGAAGCCAACGGCTCCTAAACACACACTAGAATTCAGCAGGCAGTGCTGGGCAGAGGTCACATTTCTCTGTGGAATGTGCAAAAATTTCTCCACGGGAAATCAGCACAGACTCAAGTCATGATTTCTGAGCATGAGGTTGGTGCTACACAATAAAACGAACTAGCCCTGTTTTCTGCTCCACTGTCTTGACATGCCTTCCAGGACCGACTCCCTGTTCATCCACGAGCATGGAAAGGTGCTCTTCCACCTGACATGCATTCGAGGACCACTAACACCTCGGAGGATGGTCCCACAGCTCTTCGGCAAGCTCCTGTTGGACCGGCACGGGAAAGCGGGGCGCACAGCCTGCCCCGCGCAGCACGGAGACGACAGCGGCTCTATGTCCACACCGTGCGCATCGCTCCGGTGCAGCGACGGGAAAGCACCGCGCAAAGACCAGCACCGCGCAACCCCCTTCTTTCCCGACCCGGTGGAAGAAAGGGCGACTCCTCTCCGAGGCGACCCCGCGGCGTGGCGCGGAGGCGAAGTCTGCGCCGGGGCGCGCCGAGCTGCCCGCGCGCTGCGCCGCTGTGCGCACCCCGGCCCTCGGCACTCACCTGCGCTCCGCG
>VWPW01004527.1:252090-389362 GCA_013389825.1 Crypturellus undulatus
CCCGGCGCGGGGGGCTGCGGGGGAGCCGCGGCTCTGCCCCCTGCCCTGCCCCGCGCCGCGGGTGCCGAGGCACCGCGTCGGGCAGGACCAAATCGCCGTTTTTTTCCCCCTTCTTTCCCGCCCCTGGGCAGGGTGCGATTCTGCTGGCAACGCCCGCGCTGCCCGGCGATGGGCGGGATGGGGCATCGCCCCTTCAACAGGCGCCGCAAAAATGGCTCAGGAGGTTCCTGCTTCCCTAAGTAAGGGCGTGCGGGGGATGCAAGCGAAACCAGGTGCAAGAAGTGGAGGTAAAAGAACCCCTGCCTTCTCTCAGGGAACTTGTCCCCAGCTAGGGGTTTCAAAACGGGCAAGAACTTGCTTATTATTTCCCACAGGTTTGCAAGCCTGTGTTTTAATGGGGAGTGCTGCTCCTTTAAAAATCCCTCTGCTCCTGGCTCTCCTGGCTTTTTGTCCCTGGAGGAACAGTGAGAAGAAAGAGGTCTTACATCTCTGCTAGCAAAACACATCCACGAGGCAGCTGCAGGGTTAAAATGTAGAAGCTGACAGGGTCCAGGAAGAGCAGGAGCTGCTCTGCAGGGCTCCTGAGACACCCTGAGGCAGCAGCAGTGCTGGCTGCCGACCTCTCCCGTGCAGAGGGGCAGCCAGGCCTCAATGGTGCCAGCGTGGACATGGAGAAGGATTAAGAGTTTTTTTTTTTTCCTTCCAGTAAGGAGGTTTTGGTAAGGAACTTAATAACAAGCATGAATCACAGAAAATAAAAAGGCAGTAGGACCTGTAGTCAGGTCAGCTTGCAGCCGAACACGGGAGGGCAGAGAGGATGGGCGAGAGGGAAGCTGCTCATCGAGCAGACGCAGCTGGAGGCTTCGTGGCCTGCTGAGTGAGCAGGAGATTGACTTGACCTGGCTCCTGTGTGACAGAGGAGCCGGGCATCTGCTGAGCAGCTCCAGGGTCAGTCATGCAAGGCACCACCAGTCACTTCTAGCTTAAGGCAGGAATTTGTTGCTCATCAAACTTGTCTTGATTTTCCTCTCTCTTCACATGGGCATGTGTCCCGTACTTCTTCCATCCACATGGTTTTGAGAGACCTGAAGATAGCAAGAGATTTTGAGAGAATCTGAAGGAGTAAGGGGCTGTGTTATAAAAGATCACGAGTTTTGGGGTGACCCCTGAAGGAGCAGAAGTTGGAGAGTCTGTATGTGGTAGAACATGAACTTGTTGCCTTGGGTCACCTAACGGGTCATCTCAGTAAAGCTGGATGACCCTGGCATGGCTCCTTCCCCGTTGTGAGCCCCGGGCTCAGCTGGGAAGGAGACACACGGGCTCTCTCTGTGCTTTCCTGTGATCTGAAGGCACAGATGCTGCACATGCTTTCTCAGGTTCACATGTCAGTGGCCTTCACCAGCTTCAGAGCTTTTTCTTCTCTGGTAGGTTGGGATAAGGTAAATCCAGCTCCTCTTCTGAGCCCTTCCCCAGTGATGCTTACAGCTCTGTCTTGGGAAGTAGAGCATAGAAATAGGGCTGAAAATAACTGTCTGGTCCCAAAGAAGATCCAATTAAAAACATGCACCAGGACAAAATCCTCTAAGTCTGCAGTAGATAACTACTGGGAGCAGAGAACTGAATACTGCACATTTCAAACGTCATTTTTTACCAAAATGAGGAGAGCAAATGCACCCAGATGCATTGACATGAACTGAATGCTGATCTGGGCTATTTACTGTGATGCTCCCTGAACACCTTGTCAGGAGATATGCTCAAAGTGGGCAGGGAGATTCCTGTAACTTCTATGCCAGTATCCATAGTTTGGGGCAGGTACCTTTGTGATTTGTTAAAATGTAATGTCCTGGAATCATCAATTGCCCGCGATTTGGAAACAGCCTTCATTAATAGGCTAATTAATCCAGTGTAAGGTCAGCTAAAGTCTCTAAGTCTCAACAGTGATATATTTAATTTTATCCTCAAATTCTGAAAAATAAAGCAGTGAAACTCCCAAATATATATATATATATATTTGTGCTGAAAAGAATTTATGTCTAGACTTTCTCTAGAGTTTTCTACACCACCCACTTAGGTTTGGAGATTGGAGGATACAGGGAGCTTCTCTATGTTCATTCGATGCCAGCCGTATGTGGGTTGTCATCTTCAGCGGGGCCATTGGCAAGGTGGTAATACAAACAAAGACTTTATTTAGGATGTAGTATTTAATCAGACGTGCGCACACCCTAATGAAACATAGCTGTGTGCTGGCATCTGTCCCAGGCAATGACTCTGTGTCCCACCCTTCCTCCCCAAATATCCTGTGGCTACAGGTAGAAGAAAATTCCACGAGCAGGAGGGCATTTTATCAATCACAGCCTTCCAGGCAGGGAGCCTGACAATAAAAATAGAGATTTGAAAATTAAGAGCAAATTATTTTTATGCAAATATAGGTATGAGAGGAAGGATTTGAACTGAGACAATGGGCTCTTAATGAAAGGCACAAACATCAGTCACTCACAGCTGAATGACAACAAGTTTATCAGAAGTTAGGTAGAGTGACAGCCCAGAAAGCTTCATATTAAGTCAATTAAATACCATTATTCTTTAGATTTTTTTTTAATAATTAAATTAATTTCATATGACTGTGAAAGGAGCTGGAATGACTGCCAAAACCCATTTTTGTGACAGGCTACAGAGACAGGATTAGTCAGTAATTACGCCACCAGGCTGGTACTTGAGAGAGGTGGGTTCTGCTTTGCTACGTTTTGCGTATGACCATGTTTCAGCCCCTTAAGCCCTCATCTGCTTAATTCCAAACGAAGATAAAAAGACTCTCCACTCCTGCAAAGACACCATGGGGACAGGTTGTGGGATAGGGAGGTACCGGCATACCTGGACATTCTCCTGCAGTATTCTAGCAATGCTCCTCACAACTCCTCACAAATACGCCTGTCATTGCCTAGGCATATTTGCAGAAGCACGGAGGAAAGCAGGTTGAATTGCCTTTTTGGATATTGTCGTGCGCATCTTGCCTTCCACAAGACAGAAGGCCAAAAGGGCTTTCAGATGAGATTTTACTTGCACTCAGATACACACTCATCCCAACATACATTCACACAGCTCCTCTTTGTAAGTAGTTTTGGTAGAGATTGAGAACCGTTTAGGACTTTTATGGATATCCTATAAAACCATAGCCATGGGCAAATCTGAGCTGCTTTGCAATTTTCTAGCAAATAAAAGCATCAGGTTAATCCTGGTGCAGCAGGGTGATGTTTATCTAGGAAAGGGCAAAGAAATACTTTGGATGTCAAGATTACCATTTGCTTTGCACTGCACCAAGCTGTTTCTACACCATAGCAGTGTGCTCAGAAAAAGATGACTACAAATTCACTCTCGAATGCAATGAAGTAGATTTTTCTTCAGCATAAAAAGAATGATTCAAGCATTTACTTTAAGAGCTTTTGCAGCTCTCTGAAGCACCTTGTGCGGGATACAGGCAAATGATGAGAGGTATGAGGTGTGCTGCTCCTTGGACTCACTGTAGCTATTTTCTCAAAGTTGCATCCTTGCCTCAGCTTGGGATATAGTCATGTTACCTTCGTAGAAAGAGAGTATTTTTTATCTCTTATGAAAAAGTGATCTAATTGTTCTGTCAGTGCCCAGTAATCTACTGCCCTGCAATTACTCCTCACAAACAAATTAACGAAACTGCATCCTCATTTTGTTTGTATTAAACTCTGCAGTTACGACTAGATAAATGGTATTTAAAGTAACAGTATAAATACAGTGTATTCTTATGTCTGAACTTCTCAGAAATACTCTCAGGCTTATATTTTTCATGGGTGGTCTCTGGTCAGAAGTTGCTCTAGAACCCTCCAATATAAATAGACTGTACTTCTGCAGGCAGAAGCATTTAAAAACGCTATCCTAATAAAAGCTTCTGAAATGCAATACTTGGCAGGATCTCTTTCCTCAGCAAGGATGAGGGATTTGGTCATCAGGATTGTTTTTTTTGGTGGTCCTTACTTGCAATCTGCACTGCTTGCGAGCTGAGGGTTGCTGGTTCGTGCGAAGGCCCGGCCAGGGGCACTGTCCGAGGAGAGGGCCGTAACGTGCTCCTCTCTTGCAGGCAAAGGCTGGCATGGCACAGGCACAGCGCCTGCTGGCTCCCCTCAGCCAAGGCGAAGCCTGTTTGCCACTTGTTTACTTGCGCCGTTGTCAAAACAAGTCTGCTCTAGCCTGCATGTGTATCCTGCTCTGGATGGTTTTATTTCAGTTCCACCAGCAGCACAGAGAAGTGCTCAGCATGTGTCACCCTCCTGCTCTCAGCCTCTCCCTGCTCTTTTGCAGGACCATTTATCTTGTAGCATCCTCCCCACCTCCTTGACTTGTTCGCGTGCAGGTCATTTACTGCTCACAGCCTGTGTGAAGTCTGTTTTGCTTAATGCATTAGCAAAGTCCTTAGCAGGGCTTGTCCAAATGGGTGCTCTGCCCAGCCCTGCATCCCTCAGGTTATGGTCAGGGGTTTTCACTGGGTTACTGCCGGCGTGGCTTATGGTACTTGAAATGGCCTCAAGTTGAGCCAGGGGAGGTTCGGTTTAGATACTAGGAAAGATTTCTAAAGAGTTTCTAAAGGTTTCTAAAGAGTAGTGAAGCCCTGGAACAGGCTGCCCTAGTGGTGGAGTCGCTGTCCCTGGCAGTGTTCAAGAAACGTGTGGGTGAGGCGCTTGGGGCATGGTTTAGCAGGCAGGGTGGTGATGGGTCTGCAGTTGGGCTAGATGATCTTGAAGGTCTTTTCCAACCATAATGAGTCCACAATCCTACGAAAGCAGATCAGCTCCAGCTCTTCTGATTGACACCTGGGGGAAGGTGACTTCTGCAAGCCCGTCCTGCCGGACAGTGGTGTTACGTGACCCTGCTCTGTGTTGGCTAAGCACACTCAGAGTCTGGGGGGCTGATGAACAATTTTACCTGTCATTGAAAACAGTATATAGATGGAGCACAATAGGATATTTTAAATAGTTTTAAATTTTGCATATTTTCTAAACACGGGTTGTTTTGAAAAACGATGCAAATAAATTGTAGATAGAGTTAGGGGACTTGTAGACTCCACAGAAGTGCACTTATATTTTGAGATTTCAGCAGCGTATGATTGCAGTGGGAGTTTTTGTGGACCCCTTTCTTGACTTGATAAATTATCACGTGATCAAAGCAGCAATACAGAGTACTCCTGACAGAGGACAATATACTTTCAATTTATATGGTGTATAAGATATACTTTTCATATATATGGTGTATAAAAGGAATATAAAAGGAATACATACATACATTTAGCCCACATTTTTAATGTCAATCGAGTATATTGAACACGATCTCTCCTACAAACTCCTTACCTTAGGATGACAGTAAGTATCTGGTTCCTCTTAATTTATTTCTCTTAAACTCAAGGCTAGTTAAAAAAAAATCATTCAGATTCAAACCAGACTTATCCAATGACTATACATGTACTAGGAGAGTCTAGTATATCAGTCAGTATATCTTGGCCTATGCAGAATTTCTCTTGCAAGATAAAGTACACTCTTTAGTCCATACAGAAATGATTCATTTCTCCATTTATTTTCTGTAAGTTACAGATATTATAACAAACCTCTAAAAAAATTCTTCTGAATTGCTTCAGTATTGTTAGAAATCAGCCAAAAGCATTTTGGATTAGCCAATCCATTTTGGATTAAAGCCTTGAAGGTCTGTATTTTATGAGTATAATTTGAGAATGTTGTAGACATTGAACAAATTGTAGATATTGAACAAATGAGTATATTCTATCATAATTTGAAATATGAACACACAGAAATTACACAAAAGAGCAAAAAATATGGTTGAAGTGGAGACAAAAAAAACCACTGAGTTTGTTGAGATTATTTCTGTACATAAAACAATGCATGTGTAAAGTTGTTTGTAGGCAATAGATATAGTTTATAAAATCATTCAGAATTAAGGCATGATGTAACTGTTCTTTCCAAGAACCTTCCCCAAACTTTGTCTTATTTTGGCTGTATCTTGCAAAAGTTCTTTAAATATACCTATCCCACCTACACAAGGGTTGCCTGCGATGCCTGTAAACTTTACAATACCGCACGCTCTGCTATTGTGGATTAAATGTAATTTAGATGTTATTTGGGTATGTTGTCAGCTTTTCAGCCTAACTGTAATAGGGATTCATCCCTGATATGGGATCCTGTTTGAAAATATTCCTGTTGCCAATGCCAAGTAGTTAGGTGGCAATGCTGAACTGAGCGTAAAATAGGGGCAGAGATAGTAGATGTATCACATTAATAGTGATACACCTCAATACGACTTTACAGAGAGATGAAATCAAGGTGATACTCAAAGGCTAGAATTTTGTTTCTGTGTTGAATTCTGTTCAGTCATCTCTCCTTGATCCATTTTAAGGATTTTCAGGCACTTTTAGAACATATATATATTTTTATCTGTACCCAAAACTCATCGAAATCAGTAAGAAAACTGCCCCAGCATAATAGGCTTGGATCACACCCTTGGGGGAAGCAGGGTTAGCATCTCCAGTTATGAGGCCCCCTCTCTATCCTGGCCCTTTCCTTCTGGACCTAGCAGCATTTTTGATTTCTTAGAATATAATAAGGGAGCAAGTATCCAATAAGAAGTTCACTAAATAGTAGGGGCTTATCACTTAACATTGAAGATGGGTTGAGAAGTTTGTTGGCCGTTGTAGATACGAAGGCTTTTTGAGAACATGTTTTAGGACAATGGCTGCAAGCGATTAAATAATTACATCCTTGAAATACTTACAGCTGTGGTTATGCAGTGAGTCAGATAACTAATCTCATTGCTGCTGGCAAGAAGTCACTGATGTGCTGCAAGCCTGTTGTTCCTCTTGATCACACTGCCCCAGCCGGAAGAGCTGACACTCTCTAAGCTTAAACTTTCCGACGTAACAGAGCACAGCTCAGATATGCCACAGTTAGCAGTGGTGTTTCTTATGGATCGTTTGTTTTTCAAGTGTACATGACACATTTGCTCTGCACAGTATTTGCTGCTGATGGTTCCCTGATTATCTGTATGAGCTACCAGGTGCCACCCTGCAGCTGACGATGGTTGCTCTGTTGAATTGTTGACAGGCTGACAGCCTCTTTTCCTTCCTGTGGTCCTTATTTGACACTTGTTTCACTTACTGCTTTAGCTTGGGAAAACAGAGTGTGTGCGGGGTGAAGCTAGCTCAGACATTGCCCTTATACGCTCAGAAAGATGAAACGAATGGGTGAAGGGATGCCCACCTGGGAAGGGGCCATGACTGGAGCTGTAGGCACATCTGAAGAGGGTTCCCTGTGGAATCCCTGGTAGTTTGTAAAAATTTTATGTGCCATTATATATGCCAAACATTTTTACACACCATTACTAAATCATATTGTCCTGCCCTGTGAGTGGTATCTCAGGCATCCCTGTGACCACAGATGCTATGGGCTCACAACAGGAGAAGCATCAGGTTTCTGTCATAACACAAGTGAAAGCTCAAGTCAGTCAAAACAGGTAGGACATTTCTTCAGGGAATTCTAAAGATATTTTACACCTGATCATTACCAAGTATTATTTTCTTCGTCTAGGACATATTCCCTTAAGCTCATCTCATTTGGCCTCTGATTATTTAGAGGGAGCAGGTGGAGAATTCCCAGTGAGAGGAATAATATAAATGGAAATAAACTTGTCTCTGCAATCAGGCTAAACTGTATTGAGAGAATTCAAGTACATTTGTTGCATGAGAAATTCCAGTTACCACTATGTGCTATCCAGCTCTTCAAATTTCCTGTATCTTCTGCATCACTTCTTTCTTTTCCCTCAAGACCTTCCTCTATCTCTTATGGAAATTAGTAATGAGAGAACATTATCAATCTTTCTGTCAGTGCGGCTAGCAGTATTTGAAACTCACCGTACAGTACCTGCTATTTTTTTCTTCTGTATATTTTTGGACCTGTTTATCCCAATATTCTGCACTCTTATGCTGGTCAGCTCCTCCTAGAGCCTCAAGTTCCTCTCCTTTCCTTTAAATTCACATACTTCTAGTGGATGAAAATAACAAAGGCTCTGTCAACTGACAGAAGGGCTGTCACTAAGGCAAGATAAATCTGTTCAGTGCCACTTTCACTAAAAGTCTGGAAAAGCACCATTCCAAAGAAGGTGAGCCACAAGTATGCACTGAGGTGCTGGTTAAAAACAGAAATGTCTTTATCATCTGCATCTTAACCCTCTGAAGGCTGAAGCGGGGACTGAACCAGGCTGATACGGTCTTCAGGCTCCCTTCCGTAATGGATCTAGATGCACAGTAGCACAACCTGACATTTCATTACTTTGTAATAGTGTTATTGCTGGAAGCAGCTGCTGATGGGAGTGCACATTCCAGCAGCGGGCAGAGGCATTAATGTGGAATTGTGGCAGCAAGGGCTGAAAGATATGTAGTCAAATGAAAAGGCAATGCCACTGGCAGGATACGGTATATAGAGTAAGATTCAATTACATAGTATTTATAGGATCATCCCTTCTGTTGCAGTGGTGTACAGGGAAGTTGTAACTTCTTTCCCAACCAGAGCCTGTATGTGGCATGCAGTAGCTCATGACCAACAGCACCTTCTTGACTAGGAGGAGAGAGGATTGTCCTGCGTGTTTGCTTTTGTGTCAGAACCCAAAGCTTTTCCTCTGTACTATTAGGACAGTGTCAGGAGACAGCGATTTGGATGTAAATGGATACATTCGGTGTGCATTTCTCTCTTTGGAGGGGTAATGCTTAAAATGTGGGTAGCAGAACATTTTGGAAGTGCTGTGTAGGAATAGGGGTAGCTCACTGCAGACAGTGATTAATATGGTAATCTGCAATGGAAAAAAACACCAACATGAAAGAAGCCCTGTGACGGCATAAAAGTGGGAAAAGGCAGGACCACAGCCTGGGTGCAGCAAAGATATTGACACCTCAGTCCAGGAAGGGAGAGGGCAAGATAAAGAGGCTTTCTCTGGGACGAACAACCAGAATGAGAAGTTAGCTAAAGCGCGCTGTGGTTCCTCCTGGAAAACAGGACTCATACAGTGGTGACGAGGTGAGCCAGGAACAGGCCATGAACGTGCGAGTGATAGGGGCTTGCTAGCACGGACTGCTATTGCCACCAGCTTGTGTCTCCCACAGCCTGACATTGTGGGTTGAGGAAAATGTATTAAAGCTGAGGAAGGATTTAATTCCACCTGGGCACAAAGGGTGAAGGTGCAACTTTTGCGGGTCCCAGAACCAGTATTGCTGGACTGTGTACATTGCTCAAAGCCTCCCTTCTGCAAGGCACCCATTTCTGCTGGCTCTACAGGCTGGCTTGGGAGGCTGGTTTACAGGAGCTGGCACAGAAGAAATATGTCCTGGGGACCACCATAGCTTAGCTGTGCTCTCTGAGACCTTCAAGGTAGTGGAGAGACCCAGAAACCAAGGGATTCAGTCTGCCATTCAGCAAAATATGGCATTTCAAAGCTTCCTAATTCTTCAGTGCACTAAAAAGTCTTTACTTTCCAATGGGGGTCTAAACATGTCAAATTCTGTCATATGCACCAAATGTGCTGTGTGGATTCACTATCCTAGGGGCAAAATCCGCAGGAGAAATAAACTTCCTTCATCTCTGGAGTATTATAACTGCTTTTAGTTCTTTACATTTTCCTTTTCTTGCCTCTGTGCTTGCAGAGTGAAGTTATTCCTCAGTAAACTCTCAGCTTGACCCTCTACTAACCCTGCACAGTGACTCCAATATTTTGTTTTTATATATATATATAAAATATATATATAAAAAAACCACACAAACCACACAAAAAGCAATTGATCACTTTTGGATAAATATTTAGGATTTATTATTATTTTTTAAGCTGGCCACCCGCTACTGCCTTTCCAATCTTTAGATACCATTTGAGATGGTTGAGCAGCAGCCCCCAAACCCCTGGAATAGATTACATTACAGAAGGTTCAGTGTGCAAGGAAATGAGGAATATTTAATTACACTGAATTCCCTTGAGATGGGATGGGATAGGTCATATGAACAACTCAATCTGCTTGTTGCAGGTAAGCAAGCCATGAATAACAAGTATATCCTAATTTATGAATGTAAATAGAGGGATGCCTGATTTGAGGCACCCAGGTCTGAACATTTTAGGCATCATTCTATGAATAAAGCAGGCAATTTTTTACAGTAGTCTGGGCTTATAATAGGCCCTTGCTAAATCCAGTTTTCAATTGCAAGGTTTCGGGGGAGATTTAATGATGCTGCAAATAGCACCGCACAAAGCACAGTAAGCACTTACTTTCCTTTTGAACAGTTTCAGCAGCATTTTTGACTAAAAAAAATATGGTCTCTGCTTGTTGTTCAGATTTTGGTTACAGGAATTGCACTTATAGTTATCTTAGCTTTGCACGATGGCTAATCCAAATCTCTGGTCCTTTCCTCACTTAATCTCATCCACTTCTTTCTCAGAATGTGTTAGCCTGGATTCGAGCAGCTTTAGTCCCTCCATTCCCAGTGTTATTTATGTGTTTTTCTTTGATGATGCCTATACAGGAAGGAAGGCCCATAAAAACCCCAGTTACAGCTTTTATTTATTTTTTTTTCTGGTGGGAAGGTGAGTAGATGATGGACTCATCCATCCACCTTCTTGTTGGCTGGGAATTGCTGGGGAAGGACACTGTGGCTCTGTGAGCTGGCAGTGGGGAAAGACGGGGCTTCCCTTGGCTCTGAGCTGCCCAAGATGTGCCTCTCCCAGCGTGGGGAGCAGGAGCCTGGAGTGGAGCCCAGTGATCTCCCCAGGCCCGGACCTCCCTTTTGCAAAGGGTCTCCTCTGGAGGAGAGATGTGACGTTTCCTCACTTGTGTGGCTCACGGTATCCAAATATAACAGGGACAGATGGCAGTGGCCAGGCTATGAAAATGCAAATTATTTCTGAAATCAGATGTGTCTTTTCTCATCTGCCTTTTTGCTGATAGAGCTACTTGAAGTTTATAAAAATGTGTTTAGCTTCTCTGTTCCACCAGGTAGAAACAGTGCAGAAAGTTGAGCCCAAGTTCACCTTTGAGAAACAGAGCAAGCTAATTGTTCCTTGAAGGTGCTTGCGGTATTGTTTGTTGCTGTGGTGCATCTTAAAAGGCATCTTAAAAAAAATAAATCCTCCAGTATGAGTAAATCAGAACATTTTAAGGGGTACTGCCACAGAACAGAGAAGAAAGTGAATGTCTTGACTGTCTTGAGACATTCTAACCCTAACACAAATACACTTGGCCTTCAGATCAACCCACATGTGCTTCATTTTGCAGGCCTTGAAAGAGCTATAGTTAGGAAAAGGTGATTCTCAGGAGCAAATAACAGAGAGAAAGATGTTTATGGGGTGATAACTTCAAGTGAAGGAGATTTCTGTGAAGGTACATGGTCATCACAGTTAGCAAAAAATGGGAGAACAAAATGAATTATTATATGAATTATCATACACAATTAATTCTTGAAGTTAGAGCTTCATGTTCCTACCTGAATGTTTTCATTATTCCCCAAATATGTCTCTTTCAGACATCATGTAAAGAAGCAGAGCAATGAATAAATAAGTTATAGCATTAGGTGACTATTTTTGTCTAGCACTGCCAATTTTTCTGGATCTTTTGAGTTTGGGTTTGGGAGCATGGTTGAAGTTTAGTTATTTTCACCACATCCACTTCAGCTACAGCTTTGCACTTGTAGTACAAAACATTCCTCAAAGAAACAAGAAAAATACAAAAAAAAAAAAAAAAAAAAAAAACAAAAAAGCCAAATCACCTTTTTCCTTCTCCTTGCCATTTCAGCAATGATGCTGTTGAAATAATTGGCTAAAATGAATGGAATAGAGTTATTGTTCTGTAGAAGAGTTTTGTGATCACAAAATACGAGTGGAAAAGTAATGCATTTAGAAAAGATATTTAATATAGATCATAAAAGTAAGGATCATAATATAGATTATATACTGCAGTGGGGAAAAACAAGAGTGTAGAAACAGGTTGTCATATCCATGGCAACACAGAGGGGATCTTTTTAACAAAGAGGAGAGTTTCTTGCCGAGTTATAATTGCCTTCATGAAGAACAGGTGAAACAGTTCTGAGGAAATAATGAACAGGGAAGGAAGGTCCTGAAGAAACTAATTCCTTTCTAGGAGGACCTTGGTCTCTCTAGGATCAAGTCCGTCCTCAGAAGGCAGAATGAAAGGAGGGCAGGATGAATCAGTAGAAACACAGTTACAGAGGCTGTCTCCGCACCCTAGGAGAAGGTCTTGAAAGGGTTAACTTGTAGGGTTGTATCATAAGGCAAGAAAATTAAACAGACCCAGCGATGGAGCACTGGGGTGCACTGGTTTGCTGGTAGCAGCTACCACCCTGTGTAGCTGAGACAGATGAACCGATGGTGAAGGACTATCCGGGCATGTTGTCTCCCACCTCATCCCCATGGGGCTGGTGTGTGGCATTGCAAAGGCAAAGGGGCTGACAATGGTGAAGCCTCTGCGAATAAGCTCATTTAAAAAAAAAAAATACTTCAAAAATCCACTCACAATCCTCTCATTTGCACACCACGGTTAACACTGCAAATCTTTCTGTGTTAACTCTGGTACCTATACGGACAAGCAGCTAGAGATATAAACTCCTTAATAGCATTCTCAGCTGTCTAGAAGAAGAGTCTGCTTTAAAAGCTATACCAACAAATATTTTACAAATGCCTACCTGGTAATCAGGGAAAAAAAAGAGGAAAAGTATTTGTTAGAATGTGTATAAAGTTTAATATCTATCTATCTATCTATCTACCCATCCATCCATCCATCTATCTATTTTTTACTTCATATGTAAGCAGAGTCACTGATTGCCTTTGCTATGTGATGCCACTGCTGGTACTCAGATCATTCAACAGTCACAGTCATAAGCAGAGCAGACATCTCTCCTATTAATACGCTGCTAGATTTCACTCCCCCAAAACATAGATGAGGCACACGTCTCGGGGGATGGGCATGGGCATCTGTTTCCCATGCAAAGTGTTTGTGCTTTCTTCTTCATATCTCTATGACATTCAAGTTGAGTTTCCCATATTTGTTTACAGCACTCTGCTCAACTTTGGGCTGATTGCTGCTTCTACTTGCTGGCTCAACTACAATTTCTTTTCTCCATGGCCAGTATTTTTACAGGACTTGAACAAGATTCTCTATTTCTATATCTTCATGACCATCTCTTCTTCTGTCATTCTCCTCTGACCTGAGGGCAAATCTACTTAATAATGTGCTTTTGGCATTTCACCCTTCATTTTACTTACAAATTGCTACCAGTTGCTAGTGCATCCCTTTAAGCTTTGTGCTGCCAGCTGAGCTCTGCTCTGCCAAGTTCAAGATGAGCTCCTTGTGATCAGCAACTCAGTCAGAAGGTGACCTTTGTGGTTCATACCTCCAAGGAATATGACAAGCTGCAAGTTTTTGTCTACTATAGTATGAATATCCTAATTTCAATCCTATCTTGCTCCAAATCACTCAGTTGATTGTTTGCAAGGCAACAAATGGTGGTATTAAATCTAACACTTCACGCTACTGTAGGATGGAAAGTAGATGTCCAGCAGAGCCACTGTTTTGTGATTCTGCTACGCAGAACCGAACAGACATCTTTCCTGATGCCATACTCTTGGGATGCATGTAGGGATGTGCATGGTTGGTCCTAGCTAATCAGTGGTAGCTCCCTAAAATTGGGATAACTCAATTGCTACCACAAGATCGTAGCAAGATGAGCAGCATCCTGGGCTGACAAGGCTGGAAGCACTGTCAGGCAAATAAACCCTCCTATCCCCAAAGCTGTTAATGACCGATAATTTGTCCCAGAATGATCTATCTATCGATCAATGCCCAGAGCAGTTTGCTCAGTAGGCTTAGGGAAATCTTTATATATATATCCCTATATATCCTTAGGGATATCTTTATATATCTTGCTCCTCTGTTGACCATTAAAAATATGGCATGAGTGGGAATAATGAAGAATCGTGTGTATTTGCCAATCAATATAGATAAGAGAAAGTTGTTTTGCACTTGCAGTGTACTGCAGCTATATCTGGACTGAGAAAAATAACTCTCAACTTCCAGCCAGAGAGGAACTCTCCAAATTTTAATTTATATGTTTATCACTTAGTAAATAGAGGTGTTTGCTCTTTCTGTTTCTGAAAAGACACTGATATTGCTGGAAGTAATGCCATGACATGTAATAGCTTGCTTTCTTCTGCTGGAATATTGTCCAGTGAATTCTAGTTTCTTCTTGGAGTGACAGTGCTTAATCTTTGCACGCAGTGGGCAAGAATAGAAATAGAAAAAGTTTAATTGGCTTGTTTGAGTAGATAAGTGGTTAACATAATAGCAGCCTTGAGAGTTCAGAAATGCAGAATTAGTTTTGGAATATATTTCGTGTGCCTGTACATGCAGCAGAATAGTCCCATTTTTATTTGTCTTTGGGGTTTTGTGCCAACAGATAGCTGGCTTTAAAATCCCCTTTTATTGAAAAAGGAATAATCTGGATAAAACCCTAGATGAAAGCTCAGGATCTTGGTTCAGATCTTGAGTTGGAAATAGACTTTACTTGTGAGCCCAGGTAAGTCACTTTATTGCTATTTGTAAAGAGAGGAAACAGCGAGAACAGGATGAAGTGTTTTCATTTGTTCTATGTTGTTTGATGAAATGAGAGCTTTTGTCAAGATTCCTATCTTTCAAAGAAAAAAATTGCTTGCAAAGTGCTTAATGAGGTGTTGTTTAAATGAAAATCTAAAAGAACTTGTTTGTCAAGTGTATCTGTGAATGGGGGAAAAATAATTTTCTTTACCAGCCTTTCTTTCCTCAGCATCTCTGTGCTGCTGTTGGGACTTTGTCTTCTGCAGCTCAGAAGTGTTTTTACACTGGAATAGTTTTTATGCTGTGAACTCTTCCTCTCTTTCTGCAAAAAATAAAAAAAGCTTCACAGAGACATGTAATGTGCAGCTTTCCTGCAAGCGACATAGCTTTCCTATACCTTGACAACTGGAACTTTTCTGCAGGGAGGAGGGTGATGCCCATCAACGTGTTTGTTCAAAGCCTAGATTTTTCTTCCGTTAAGTGAAGCTATTTTGTCGCAGCTCATAAGGGCTTTGAGAGCAGGGACACTCTTGCACAGGGTCAGACATAACAGGACTCATATAGTCAGAGCTTGTCATTACTGCTGTTGCAAATTAAAATAGATGACAAGATAGTGGGTAGAGGTGGAAGAAAAGGAGCAGATGAGACAGCATCATAGGATTTTTATCTTTTTTGAAGGTCACCTGGACAGAAATGTTTCCTCAGGAAGCACATGTAAGCTCCCAATGATATATACACAGAAACATGATGAAGTGAAGAGGAGATGTGACTAAAGTGGTTGTGGATACTGAGGTATTGGGACAATTTCTCACCATGGGTGAAATTTCTAAACAAAGCTAGTGGTGAGACCCTAGGAGGATTGTTCAGGAGACATCAAGGGTGATGCAGGAAATCAAAACTAATTCTTCCAAATCTCATGCAAGTATCTTGACCTGTGAACTGTTCCAGCACAAGCAGCTGTGAGAAGCAAGCTCCAAATTGCTTTGTGAGCCACTCACTGAGGATGCAGAACACCCTAGTTAAGTTACTGGCCTGACTGGTCAGTAGTAGGGTCTCACATATTTGTGTACCTTACTTCTTACTTCAAGGTAAGGTGTTTTTTTTGTTTTGTTTTGTTTCTGTTGGTATTATTGTGGTTAATAGCTTTGGCAGGGTCTTGATCTCATCCTAATACAGCACTTAGGAAAAAAATGAAATCTCAGAAAATGTTTTCATTTGGTTAATGCTAAAAGGGTTTTCTAATACAACAGTGACACTGCAGTAGGGACATTAAATCCTGTTAGAGCTGAGTTAAAAAACACACTTAGAGTGAAAATATTTTAAATTAACATTTTAAAAAACTTTTCAAAACAGGCTAATGCATCCTGTCTTGTTGTATCTCAGCACAAATGAATACTCAGTGGTTATGATAAACTACTGTCTATTTACACCAGAAATACCAGTAGACCTTTAACCACAGCAATGCAAATGATGTCAATGTACTTAAAAATTGTTAAATGGACATATTCAGTTTTTAAGGAAAATATTATTCTGTGCATTTCCAATCGCTGCTACCATTTCATTTTTGTCTGGAGTGGTCCAGGAATTAATTACTTCAACTGGAGTTTAAATATTCATGAGTAAACTGGTAATTGGAGACTTCTTCTGTAAGCGCATAGAGGAGCTATTCTGCTATAAATAAACTAGTGGAGATTTACTCTAACTGTGAGGGTACTTTCACTTTGGGAGTTAAAGTGAATACATTTAGGTGGCTATGAATACCAGCCCGCTGGATTGAGCTGTTTGGGCTTTGCGGGGCGCTAGTTGCAATGGCAAGATATCCCAAGAGCAGGTAGCTCAGCAAAGCAATGAGGATGTCATTTTGAACATCATATATCATATATTGTATATTAAATATATGGTGTTTTCCTTGCCGCTCCCAGTCCCCCAGATTGGCAGTGAAATTCAAACTCCACAACAGGGATTTATCTCTACTGTCTCAGACACCCACTTCAGCATGAGAGAAACTGGGATCCTTTTCTTTGCTGTCTGACCTGGGTGCAGCGTGAGTGATGGTTGCAGAGGAGAGTGAGGCCCTGGAGGTGCCAGGGTAGCTCAGGAGGCTCCCTGCAAAAGCCCTGGTCACTGTTTGGTCCTTTTGTTGGCAAAAATCTTGACTTCTACCTTGGTCAGTGCTGACTTGGTATAAAACCTGGAATATGAAATACTGGGATTTGTTAAGAAATACCAGTTCCCAAACTCAGCATTTTGTGCAATATTTCTGGATAAACTTCAGAAAATAGTCAGAAAATGGCAGTCTTAAGAGCATCATCTGTAGCATCACTGACTTTACAGGCTGCCTTTCTCTTCTTGTATGTTTTATATTCTGGTAATACCTTTGTAGAGTTCCCATGTCAGCAAAAGCGGTCCCTCCTGTGCCATTAATGTTGATACAAAGCAAAGGCAGGGCTGTGCTTACACCAGAGGCAGGTGGTAGCAAGAATTTTTAGGTACTCCCAGAGAAAGCCAATCCATTTTTTTTTGGTCCACAGCTTTGTTTCTTAAAGGCTGGGAAGAAGTAAAGCACCTGAAAATCATTAATGAATAAACCCTTAAGATGTTAACAGTGGAACATGGAAAGTAACACAGGTTTGCACTACAGTGGGATAGAGCAAATGTTAAATACCCCAGGCACTTTGCAATTTTTCTACTAAAAGTTCAAAATATCAGTTCAGCAAGTCACACAGCAATGGTGGAGGTCGGGCTATTAGTGATGTGTTCAGTGTTGGGCCCCTCAAGTGCTGAAGCCTGTTCAGAGAAGGGCAAGGAAGCTGGTGGAGGGGCTGGAGCAGAGAGCTTGTGAGGAGCAGCTGAGGGAGCTGGGGTTATCTAGGCTGGAGGAGAGGAGGCTCCGGGGAGACCTTGTTGCTCTCTACAGCTACCTGAAAGGAGGTTGTGGTGGTCAGTCTCTTCTCCAAAATAACCACCAAGAGGACGAGAGGAAATGGCCTCAAGTTGCACTAGGGGAGGTTCAGGTTGGATATTAGGAAAGAATTCTACACAAAAGAGTGGAGAAGCCTTGGAACAGGCTGCCCACGGAAGCGATGGAGTCATGCTCCTTGGCAGTGTTCAAGAAATGTGTATGTGAGACGCTTGGGTCATAGTTTAACAGGAATGGGTTAACAGTTGGACTGGGTGATCTTGAATGTCTTTTCCAAACATAATGATTCTAAGGGGACTCAGCCCCAGAACTTAATGCAAAATGGCCCAAGTTCAGCTCTGAGGTTGTTGCTGGGGGCTGTCGGAGGTGCTCATTCATATTAAAAAGTTTTTGGACCGTGTCTCAAAGAAGCTTGGCTATTTTCTCTAAAGCTAGATGAGGCATCCACACCAACACCAGAAAATCACACAGATACTGTAGAATCTACAGCACAGATAGGGATTTTATGGATTTGCATAACAAAAGAATCACTATCATGGTCACTAAAATCATCATTTTTTTTTTTATTAAACCATTCTCATTCTTTGCATTCTTATTTTTTCCTTAATCCATGCCCTGGCACAAAGCTGCAGCCTTAGAAAGTCTCCAAGTATTATGGCAGTCTAAAGCACTAAAGCAATGAAGAAGAGTTTTTTTTTCCCATATAATTTATTTCTGAAGAATCATCATCTTTTACCAGCTCTACCCCTGCATTTAGTAAACTTCTAAGCCAATCTGTCTCTTTCAGTCTGGCCCTGCCAACTCCCAGCATATACTGGGCTGTCACATGAGAGATGTTGTGCTGTGTCTGAATATTTTCCAGAGTCCGATGAATCTTTCTGTAACTTATTGGCTAGTCTGCTAAACTGTATATAGTGTAATAAACAATTCTATTTCAACTAAGGTACTCATAGGCTATTTCTTTCTGAAAGTAAACAGATCCTGGTGAATAGTACTGACTCCAAAGACTGGAAAAATTCATATTTCATGTAGTTTTTAATTTGACTTTCAGAAGTTTGCTTTTTCTAAAGTGTTTGTCTAGTGCTTTACAGATGCAGCTTTTACTGAAAGGTTTTAACCAGCAATGCTGCTAGGAAAGCTATTTTTTTTTCCCTATGACATAATGTTGTTTTTGTAGAGTTCTGGCCTTGTTAGCAAGCACAGAGATAAACTCTGCCTCTTGTTCCTCGTCTTATGGACACATTAGTACATTTTTGCAACATACCCATTGAAGTTAGTGATAGATCAAGGCTCACAGTCCCATGCAGGATCAAAGATCTGAGCCAGAGAAAAAAGCAAGAACTTCAAAAAAAGGAAAGAATTTAGTATGAAGCTAAAAAGATATATTTGTGTTGGCTAGAGGATCTTTGAAATGCTCGTATTCTGCATTAGGCCAGAGAGAGGTGCAGGGGTTGTAACAAACTTCCCTCGCAGCAAGATGGATCTTGCTGCAAGAGAATTACTCTACGCATTATTTCTTTATGTCATTTCCAGGTTAGTATAATCAATAATAACGATTCAACAGAGATAGGGAAAGGGGAAAAAAAAAAAGGAAACCAGCTGAGAAATACGGTCTCCAGAAGTCCAGCAACTTTACTGTAAGTAAATTATCTGAGCAATGTTCCAGGAGCAGACATGATACAACCCGATGTTTTAGTGTTTATTCAAAGGAAATTCCCTCGGGAAATTGGTTAGAAGGAAGCTGATGGAGAGAGACCAGTCCAGAGGTAGCACTGACCATTTACAAAAAAGTACCGACTGTCTAACGATGAAGTCTGTTACTTAAAGCAAGACATGGGTTTCAAATGCAGAGATTGCCATTGCAATATAAGTAATACCATAGAGAATACTACTGTGGCAGGGGACATTGAGCTGAAGAGGAGTTGGGGACAAGGCATACAGTGCTGGTGAGGGAAGAAATGCCCCAGCCACAGGGCAAAATTAATGATTTGAGGCTTGTGAGAGCAGCAAGCTGTGAGGATCAAACATTGCTTTGGGGAGTGATAGTTGCTCCACTCAGATAAATAAGTAGTGATAGGAGATGCCAAGCCTGGGAAAGGAGCAGCAGTGGGATATGAATTTGGTATCAAGGTGCATTAAAAATGGAAAAAGCCATGGAGGTGAGAAAGGGACTGTGGTAGTCAGGAAGAAATATAGCTCCACCTGCAAGACTTTGGACAGACTGTGGAGACAGAGAGAAGAAGCACTGAGGCCATGTTAGAGGGAGCTGCAGAAAAGGAAATAGGATTTTCCACCCTGGATAAGATCCCTACAGTTATTTATTTGTTTTCAAAAGTGTCTGTCCAAGACAGGTGTAATATAACGGGCAAAACTCATAATATATCGATGACCTCCTGTCTGCAAGACGGAAAAATCTCTGCCTTTCCTTTCCTCACAGACTATTCAGTTTCCTTCCTGGAAGGAAGGTGAGAAATCAGATATGCTCTTAAGGGCAAACTGCAAAGAATTCATGCAAGGGACAGCTAAGCAAGAATAAATGAGAAAAGAAAGCAGCAGGATTTATTGAGTGACCGGAAACGTGGTGGAAAAAGAGTTAAAGGCTGCAAGGAATAGTGCCTGAAAGATGGAAGAGGCTGTGAATTTGTCCATGAAAATAAATAAAGGGAAGCAGAAGAGTGAAATGAGCAGGCAAACTATATTCTGCTGAGCTTTTCATGGGGACGCTGTCAAAGCATTCATTAAGAAATTGAGCATATGCCAAAATCCTGCAGCCTTGAAGAACAGTATCTCTGAAACTCACATTTGAGACTCTCCTGGCAGATCACAGATTTGCCTGCCCTAGACCTTCTGCATGGTGGCAGTATGTGCCTCTGCTGCATAAATGGACTGGCCCAGATTAACCCCCATCTGCAGGATGGCAGAGCTGTTTGGTTGCGGCTGGGGCTACCAGGGAAGTCAACAAATCTCTCAGGGCACCAAAGTTGGTGTCTAGGTAGTATCCCGCTCACTCAGATCTGCCCAAATGGCCAGCTATTGCTGCTGCAATTCTGAGGCATCTTATGATGCATTAGGTACCTTGCTGGCATTCCTGCAGAAATACAAACCTATTGAGACCTGCTGGAGATACCAGATTTTGGGTCTGGGGTCACTCTTTGGAGAGAGCTGATGTCCTCCCTGCAGCGAGGCACAGATGCTGGTATTGCTTGTCTGCAGGGCTGGAGCCACAATCTTTGGGGCAATTTAGGGGAAGCTGGGGTATAACTTTAGCTGCAGGACAAAGTCTCCCAGCTCCTCCTGCCCCAAGTTAAAGCCAGTTGCTGTGGCTTTTACAGCAGGCACATGGCTAGACACGGCATCACTGACTCGCATCACAGACAGGCAGAACGGAGCTACTGGAAGACGAAGGACAAAGGGTTGCTGTGACGGATGACTGTGTGCGGTCGGCACGTGCTTGTGACTAAGCATCCGCTTATTTGTAGGTGATAAAGAAGCAGAGGATCTTTAGCAATGCGCAAATTCTATTTATTTCTCCCACTGACTGTGAGCAAAACGCTATATTTGAAGATATGACGGAAAATGGAGGTAAAGGAAGTGTAAATACCCCGCTAGCCCCCTGGAACTTATATCCCTGCCTTTTTTTTTTTTTTTTAATGAGACACCTTCAGATTACTGGCGATGGCAAACATTAATTAAGCAAAGAGAGTGCTTGACCTATTGAATGATGTCTAAAGTTATAACCATTTAGAGCAATAAAAGCATAAATCAATAAGATGGGTATTTAGTGCTCGTTGCAAGTTTTACTTAGGACTATCTGAAATGATTCCAAACGCATTGGGGTGAAAGGGACAGGCCAAATACATTATGCAGCACAAAATCAGACAACTCTAACATTTTCGTAAACGATGAATCTCCAAGAGGAGAAAGGATAATGACAGTATCTTGTGTTCTCCATTTCTCAATGGTAGCGTCCTAGGTTTCTAAAATCCCTGTTTAACATATAGCATATGAAATATTTAACAAATCAGAGGAAATACAGCAAAGGATGAGAATGCTGTGGTAAAGAGTAAAGTCTGACATGCTTCTCATATCAGTCATTCCTGATTGCTGTAGGGCACTCATTCAGCTAAGGAATTTTAATCGCATGTTGCTTGTGCAAAACAGCCCTTGCAACCTGCTCGCCAGAGCAGATCTCCCTGCTCCACCTGAGGAAGCAGCTGAACGTATCAGCTGCTGGGGCCTTGTGCTGCATGCTGTTTTTCAGATTTCTCGTGCTTGTTCCAGCGTGGGCTTTCAGAAGATTCTTGAGCATTGTGAGGCTTGAGGCAGATCATTTCTGATTCAAATCCCACACACTAAAAAACATACATGTTTTATGTTCACACTGTATCCACCATACACTGCCAGAAAGTCTTGTAATATATTTATTATTCATATGTGATAGATTATGAGGTCTAGAAAGATCACTGATCTTCTAGGCTTTCGTAATGCACAACATGGGCTGGAGGGCAATCCCAGATGAATTATTGTTTGAATTATTCTGCCGCATTTAGAAAGACATGTATTTTTTTCTTAAAAAATTCTGGTCAGGGAGCAATTGCCATCATCATTGGTAAAATGTTACAACACTTAACTCCTCTTAGTGATTTTTTTTTTATCTTCTGAATTTGTTTACCTTCAGCACTGGGGCCTGCGATATCTTCATTTGTTAGGAAGACTAAAATTAGACATCTGTTATTGAACATCCTTTCTCAGGGTAGGTAAGATAAGCCTGTGAAGAAGGTACAGCTTAAACTGTATTTAATAACCTGAGAAATCCTGAAGTGTCTCACTACAGGACATTCTCCAAGCTACTAATCACACACACACTTCCCAGTGGACATAAACTAATTTTTCATTGTTGTCTTTCATTTGTAGATCCAAAGGTCACGCATTCGTCTTTGCCCAACACCTAATCCCAAGAGCTCTTTTTCAGCTGGTTGGTCATCCTGTCCACAGGAACAAGACCAATTTCTCATGGTCTTGATTCACCTTCACCTTCATCTCTGCTCAGCTCAGGTGCTCCCAGCGACTTCAGGCTGGGTTGGAGAGGGAGCTAAACCCACAGAGGAAGCTGGGTCACTGTAGCAGACCCCTCATGAGGTGCCCTATCTCACTGAAGGTCTCCTTACCCTCCACTGCCAAAGCTCCTTCAGATGTATCCTCACTTGTTCCTGATTTTCACATGTCCTAAATTTGAAGGACTGATGTAAATACCAGTGCATGAAGCTGACTTTGAGGATGCCCCACATTCTGGCCTGAGAAGAATGAAGTTTTTGGGGCTGCTTAATCACCCAGTACACCACCTGGCTTCTGTCCAGTATAATTTTAATCTAAAATAGGCATGCAAAGGAAGAAACTCTTTTTTTTTCTGGTGAAAATGCCAGAAGATTAGCTGTTCACACTCTCTCCTTAATTCTGTACCAAAGGAACATCTTGTTCCCCCAATATTTTACATAATGGCCAGCCAACAGGATAAATTAATGCAGGAACAGGCAGGGAACAAAGCTGGAGAGAAAAATGAGGAAAGCTGGTGAAACAAAGGAAAGCCATGTAGGACAGAAAAAATGGCAGATGAGAGAGATGCCATAAAATAATAACACTGAGCAGAAAAACATAATTCAGCCCGTTGGAGGAAATAAAACGATGCCACGGAGAGGAAGGATTCCACTACACAGAGACAGAAAGCAGAGATGTGCCCATCTGTCCCCCTTGTCATGCCAGTTCATGTCTGTTCCTGTATCTTCATCCAGGAGGAGAACATGAGTGGTTCTTGCCCCTCCAGACAGTGCTTGCCCTCCGTATGTCCTTGTCCCAGTACAACCAGTGGTGCCTTCCTGGTTCCACCTCTCACCTTCTCTACCATCTGTATAGCTCATCACCCTGGTTCATATGGCCTGGTATGCCTCATTGTGAGGAAGGAATATTGAAGAGCATGATTAATTTGCTTTTTTTTCTTCCTTTTATGTAATATTTGGAAAAACCATTCTTGGAGAAACTTGCTCTCCAGTCTTCCTAACCTCTTTATTTTATCCTTTAGATGATGGTCTCCAAACTCTAGTCCATTATGTATCAATGAGAACAGGAATTATTTCTCAGGACCATTTTGATACTCTTGTGGATTATTTGGTGCATATATAGGGTTGCCCGCATGTAACCAAACTGTCAGGGTTGATAGGTGTGTGTGGGCTATAATATTTGGGAATTGCTGCTGCTGATAACTCTAGCTGTTTATTCAGAGGTTCTCTAAAGGGAACACAGAGAAACTTTATTGTCATCCACCCAGTAAGGGCCCAACTCTCTAGCAACAGAACAAGATGGAGAAAACTACAACAATGTTTCTGCATTCTCATTGATAGGAGTATTGTCATAGAGACATGTCACAGCTTTGGAAACGCAGACCAAATGGTATACTTGTCCAAACCAAAGCCATTGCTGCCACATTGAAATGTTTGTCTGTGAAACTTTTTGACTCCACAACAAATGCCTTTTTGCAGAGTAAAGTAACAGTCCTGACTGCTGCAGTGCATTCAGCGTGGTATCCATTTCCAGACAAGGATACAGGAATAGATGTGAAAGCAGAACCAGTGGGATGCAGCAAGAATGGGAATGCTCTGTACTCCTCACTGTACAGATGCTTTTTGAATCAAAGGCAGAGGTTTATCCAAACTGCCTCCCAGCAAGGACAGGAGAGACAGGGCAGGCCTGTGTGTTTTTTAAGCACTTGAATTCTCTGTTTTTTCACCTGTCTATGCTGGCGTCCTTCATTCTTTCCATTGCATTGTTCTATTTCTCCCACCACTTTGGGTTATAAATTTCTGCACTGCTGTGTCTGAATCATTTAAGTGGATCTTCTCAATTATCTGAAGTGAAAGAGCTTCCTGCCACCATTGCTAATACTTTCCAGCACTGTTGGCAACGCTCCTTCCCTCAGAGAACCCACTGCTAGTTGTAGAGCATCGTCCTGCGTGCACACGAGCATCCACAGAGGAGAGGGGCTGAGAGCGTCTGCTGGGCAGGCAGAGCCTTCAGTGGGGAGGAGAGGCGTGAGCAGCAGTGACTACTGGAAAAAAAAAATGCTGCTTATTTGGCTAGGTAGCCTGTCTGTTTTCTGCCTTCTGACCTCGTTCTGGCATGTAAACCTGTGAGGAACAGGATATTACACTGCATGTTCATCAGCAGCTGCTTGTTTCCACTGTTTACTGAAAGATTTGACTGAAATTTGATCAAACCTATCTGTTATTTTTGCTGATTTTGACTAATCGTCACAGTTAACAGGATAGTGCGTCCCAGGCTCGCCAGAGCAGAAATTGATGGATAGCATTTGAATTCTTTATGGCTCACATGAAAGATGAACCCTTATGAAGCAAAACCTTACAGTTTCTTATCTGTTCCTTATCATCTTGTTCTTGGTCTTCTATGCCTACTAGCATAGAAGACATGACCTTGAGCGAACTTCAGATACCTATTTCTTAAATGAGCCTTTCTATGATCCAAACCATTTAATTCATATCTTTATTTGCATGCACTTCTCAATACATTGTTATTCCATTGTTTAATTCAGTTAATTCATTTACATAATTCCTGTATTGTGGCCAAATTCTGTGTCACAATCAGAAAACAAATAGTTGCACTAATCCTGGCTCTAACGAGCATGCAATTTGTTGAATAAACTGATATGGAAAAGGATGTGTGACACACTTGTTCAAATATAAATGTTCTATTGTACATGTTCTTTGTCCCCTCTCTTTATCCGCTGGAGATTGAGTGACCAGAGATAACAGAAGAAAGGCCCAAGTCTTCAACAACAAAACAAAATGGAGAAAATTAGAGCAAAGTTTCCGTGTTCTCTTTCACAGGGTGTTATTGTACAGGCACATCACAGCTTTGGAAACACACATGGAAATGCTTTCTCTTAAACTTCTTGACTCTTGACAACAATGCATTTTCCAGAATAAATCAGAAAGTCTGATGACTGCAGTGGATTTTGTGTGATACTAAGAGCAGATTGTAATTACTTGTGGTTCATAAAGCTTATTTCTTCTCTGAGAAAACCCAGCAAAACCTTTTGTGTGTCTGTGTGCATGTGTGTGTTCTGTTCTGCTTTGCACTGATAAAATGACATTCCAGGAGAAGCTGAGAATCATGGAAACAGTTTACTGAGTCTAAGTATTGTGCCACATTATTGAATTTGAGTGTGATTAAACTCATAAACAACAGTATTATTTTGCAGAGTTTTCTCATTCAAAGCACTGTTAAAGTGTTAATTACTTTATCCTATTCTTCCACTGCATACTAATGTTATCATATTGTACACATAGAAAAACTGAACTGGAGAAATGAGGAGACAGAAAAGAGCTGTGATGATTAGTTTTCAGAAATTTTGTTTGTCTATCTTTATACTTGTTATTCAGACTTGGCTATATATATATATATATGTATGTATATATTTGATTGAAAAAAGCCAAGAACCAGACACTGGCTGTCACAAAATGCTCTGTCCCACACAGTCTATTGCTAATGTAAGATGAATATGATGGAGAGTGTTTCTGATATATTTATATGACATGTCACTCCTAGTCAGAAATAGAACAAGGAAAGGGGGAAAGGGTGATGCTGTTAGATGAGAAACATCAGTGGGATTTCCATGTTAAAAAAATACATCAACAAATGACAGTGCTTTATTTGCTTCTGAAAAAAAAATACATTTAACCCACTATGCTAGAATTTCTGTTCTCACTCTGTTTCTAATCCATATCATTGCTTGTTAAAGAGTATAATGGAAATTGCCACCACCAGCAATATGAATTCTAGTTTGCCAGTGTTGAGTATCCTTTGAGTATCCTTTGTCCAGTGATGTGATCTGGGAAGTTACAATGAGCCATATGCACAATTCCACTGTGTAAAAGGCTGCATTTTGTTGTCAAGGAGACTAGCTTTTTTGCTAGATGCCACTTTGAAATGAAAGAGTAATATGAAGGAAAACTAAGTGTACTTGTGATGCTTAAGAAGACCTACTTCTCCAGCTCTGAAAAAATAATTTTTCTCCTCCTCACTTACCTAGACACTACAGTGATAGATTTTCAGTCATTTCTGAGTGCTTCTGTATCACACTTTCAGACTCAATAAAATCAAGTGGTAAATTCTGAGACTCAGCTCCCAGGCTGATGGCATGCACTTTTCTGCGCTGAGAGTATGAACATTTAAACCAACTAAGTCCTTGTTCCACGTCTTGAGGAATGCCTGTGTATGTGAGAGACTGTCTTCTACTCAAGAGTGCCCCTTATTTTGGTCCACTTTTGTGTCATTGGTGTAGACCTGGTCTTTTCCACACAACCTAGAAAGAGAAGGTTGAGACCTTCAGGATCCCCAGTCCCTCTTGTCTTGAAATAGTTTCAGCCGTATCTGTGCAAGAAAAAAATCACCTAAATGTGGATTACTCCATCCCTCCTTTGGTCTTATCATTAGATTTTTTTTTCTTAATGTCTAGCCTGAAATTTACATCTGTTATTTCTTGCTGTCTGGAGCACAGAGGATAGATCATGCCCTTCCTTGTCACATTGCAATTTGAACTGTTTTTGGTGTCACATTTTCTCCTTATTCTTCAATTATTTGTCATAATTTTTTCTTCACGGACATATTTTCTGGGCCTCTTAGCATTTATGCTGTTATATTCTGTGCTTTCTGCAAGTGGTCCATGCCTTTCCCAAAGTTCAAACTGGGCATGGTAATTGAGCTGGGCCCTTACCAGTGCTGAAGGGAGCTGAAGGATTATCTCACATTTCACTGGCTGCATCCACTGGCTGAATGTGCAAACTAGCCAGTTCGCACATTCAGTGATACTGACTTTTTTTGTAACAGCAAGTCAGGACTGACTCTGTTTGGCCACCTCCTGCCTCGTGACCACCTCTCACCGATTTATTTTCCCCATAACTACCAGCAAAATCTCTTTTTTTCCCCATGGTGCAGTGTCCTTTGGATTTTCACCCATATATTCTCTAATTTCAGTGCCTAATGAAAACAATGAAGAGTATTGGACCAGGCATGATAAACTCCCACCTCTTCATCGTAGTAGTGAGTGTAGGTTAGCAAGCTCTCTGTATTAGGGTGTGCACCTATTTTGCATCCATCCCTTCATCTTCTCTAGCTGTTTTCCCTTAGCTTCTTTATGAGAACATAATTGAAACAGCACTAATAACCTTTAATAAAATCAAATTGTGACATCTCCTCCTTCATCCCCATTCACAAGGCCTGTTACTAAGTTGTAGGAGGTAATTTAATTGATTTGACACAGTTTGTTCTTAACGTATAAAGCCTAACCATGTGTCTTTTAAATCAGAGAAAGCTGTTTATGTAGTTCTGAGGACTTAATTATTCCTAATGTCCTATGCTGCATTAAAAGAAAACACTAAAAGAAAGCCCTAAAGTTCAAGCTTCTACTGCACTTCACAACATTCAATGCTCAGATTTTGTTTAGAACTGTTTCTGTTTTATCACTATTCTGGATTGTTCAAACTGAAGATCTTTTATTAGAGTAGTGAATACATCTTTATAATGCATGGAATTATACTCTGAACTGTCACTGATGAATGTGCCAGGATTTCGGAAAATTTCCCTGCTGTGCAGAGGGTTAGAATAGATTCCCACAGTAGATTTCTTCCACTGACACTCTTCAGTCATTTCAAGCTCTTTAGAATAGCACAGCTACGGCATCTCCTAGTGAGGCTGCAACTTAAGAAGTGCTCCGCACTTCACTATATCATTATTTAGTTTTATGAGACATGGGAATGACAGGAATTGGAATGACAATTTACTCAGTCCCACCTCCCCTTATTCTTTCCCCATGTTCTCTTTCACAGCTGAACTGCAAAATCAAAAACCTGATCTAAAGGAAAGCATTGTCAATTTTTATAAGCATACATCCTTTTCCTCGGTCCCATCTCCTTCTCCTGTGGCAAAACCCTGTGGCCGTCAGACATCAAACAAAGCTATTCTTTCATGTTATTCAAAGGCAGCTGATATTGTTTGTATTGCTTATTTTTCACCTTACAGATGCTCTCTCTTCACGTGGGAAGGATGTTTTGGGCAGAGTTTCCTCCTGTTACATGGTCCAGGTCAGGAGCATTCAGACAAGACAAAAAGCTGGTACAGGAAAATGTAGGAGGGAAATCAAGCACAACAGTGTCTACGGAGTATAGATAATATGCAGGTCTGAGAGTTTTCTCTTAAGGCCAACAAGGTCTAGTTTAATGATGCTTTTGGGCCCACTACCTAACTATTAGCAGTCATTTTCAGAGGGTGCTTGTGGGAGGGAAGCTGCAGACGAGGCAGGAGATGCAGCCACAGGTCTATGAAGCATCAAGGAAACGTTACAGCTCCATGTGCAGGTGGCTTTGCCTCGGGGCGATGAGGGCTGATGGCAGTGATGGAGCAAGGAAGGCAGGCCATGAAGCTGCAGCAGGAGGTCAGAAATGAGGTTGCATGGCAAAGCCAGTGACAGTCAGTGTCACTGAGAAGGAGAGGATTCTGTTTCAGTGTCACCAGCAGAACATGTAAAATCTGTCTCTGTTGCCCTTATTGCTTGAGGAAGAGGAATACCAATTCTGCACATGTACAGCTGGACTCTGTAGCAGGAGACACTCAGAACCACCAAACACTTGAGCCTTCTCAGCCTGTCCTACCATTCACTATCTCTAGGCCTCCTTGCTGGCCTTACTGGTTGCCAACCTGGGTGTTGCACAGATGAGGACAAAACTGTCCCTATTTCTGTTAATCGTGGCAGCTTTTGGGGGGTTCTCAATGTTGTGGAAAACGTTACACTTCATAAACCTGCAAAGAAGTATCTGAACCTCATGAATCTGCCTTCTTTTCATGGTATTGGCACAAGTATTTTCAATGGGTTTAAATGCATTTTTAAGCATGTGATAGATGGTTACTTCTGTGTTCCTCACCAAGGAGTGCTCACCTGCGTGATCTGCTGCAACCTGCTGTGCTGCCTGTGAGGACGGATCCCAGTTCTCACCTACCTGGTTGATGTAGTTGCAGTTAGGGCAGGAGATATCTGACAGCATGCCAGGTTGTGGCTCTGCAGCTAACACTGCCCCGGCTGCCCTGCTCCATTGACAGCCTCTACCCTCTGCTTGAGATCCCTGATGCCACATCTGCAATCTGCAGAGCCAAACTTGTGGTTCTGGGAGAGCAGTAGACAGGACTCGATCTCCCCAGGGGTCCCGGGGCACAGTGAGGATGTTTTTGGTGTGACATGAAAAATGACTGATCTTGAGGTTATATTAGAGAAATACAAGGTCAGAAGAGGTACAAAATCATCTTTGCTTTTCCATAAGATTAATGTATAGACCTGCTCTTACCTTCCTGCTGATATGCAAATTAAAATAATATGATCACAGAATCACAGGATGGTTGAGGTTGGAAGGGACCTCTAGAGATCATTTAGTCCACCCCGCCCTGCATAAGCAGAGACACCTAGAGCATGTGGCACAGGGACAAAAAATGATAAATAATAAATGAATGATAAATGAAGGATAAAACAGATGCAATTGGTCAACGTGTCACTAATTTATTAAACACACATTGCTACGAGGTTTTCTTTGTCCAAGGGTAAATTAATTTATTATATAAAGATGAATCAAAACAGGACATTCCGTCTTGGAGTAAAGCAGGAGAAAAGAAAAAGCCAAATTCTACTTTTTTTTTCAGTTAGGGTTTTTATAGCCTTTGGTCAAAACTCAGATACATTTCTGAGAAATGGTAGGGCAAAGAGTGTGAGAAGGTTGATGACATTAAAAATCTCTGTAGCATAGGAAGTTAATGTAGGCATGTTCCTTTCCCATGTATTCCCAAAGGAGAATATTTGAGCTGCAGGTGAGGAAAGCCGAGACAGGTCAATCCAAGTCCTAAATCATAGGAACTGACACTTATAAACACGCTGGTAAATGCAAATTAACTCCTAGTGTTCTTCATTGTACCCTATTAATACTGAGCACCAGGTGCAGTGCGGGGTACTTTTTGCAAGAGGTGGGTAAGTTTTTTCTCACTGCAGTGAGTCACCAAGTGTCGTCCATACCCAGACTGCTGTAGCACATTTGCAAGATCTTCCATTCTCAGAAAGCTGATTGATCATCAGCTGGTATATCTCTGTGATTGTGAACATTGCTAGTCTCCAGGAGATAAAGCAGCAGAAGATATATAAAATCAGAAGAATGGCTATGTGTAACTTTGATCATTCCTAGTCATATCTATTTTATATTTAATGTAATACTTTTCCTCTGAACTTTATTCCCATTTTCAGAGGTAACTGAATGTTTTTTTTTGTGAATAACCTGTGTGATAAATTGTAGCTTTTTTTCTTCTGTTTAATTGCTCATGAAACATTTCGATTTCTTTAACTGTAATTTGCTAGCCCATTATAAGAGGTAAATAGCCCCCAGTGAACTGCAGACTATCATCTTCAGTGCTTACAGGGTGTTTTCTTTCCTTTCTTTCCTTTTTACCCGTGGTGTACTTTAACATCTGCACACACTGCAACAAGAGAAGGACATACAGCACTTCCAGTTGTGTTAGCTCCCAATGCCTCCAGCTGCGGAAGATGCCTCCATCTCCTGGCGTCACGCTCACTGCTGCTGGGGACCTTCCCACCCCCAGAACAAGAAACTTCCTGAAGGATAAATGGAAAATCCTTGTGACAGGAGTTACAGATTGTTAATTATGAGATAATTTAGGGAAACTTCAAGGTAAATACCTCATAGAAAAGTAATTTTACATTAGTCATTCAGGAAAACAAACAAACAAAAAACCTCCCCCACAAACCACTTAAAACGACCTCTTTATTATTTCCTAGCCTGCCAGGTAATTTCAATGAAAGACATTGATGTAAATGCCCCTGCTCAGAAAGTGTCTCAAAGTGGCCAGAGCTGGCCTTGCTCTTTACTCAGTGAAATATTGGACAAAAAGAAAGAGTTGGCTTTCATCATTTTTGCGCCCCCTCCCCCTCAAAAAAAAAAGACATTTCAGGATTTCAAATAAAACCTTGCATTTGAATGAAATTCAGATGAAACCGCTGTTCCCCTCCTTTCACTGCTCTCCAGTTCTACCAGTTTCTCTAAATAAGCTGTAGCAAGTAAGGGTTATTTTGGACACATTGCAGAAAGACAATGACTTCATTATAAAATGGGCAGATGTGCTTTTGGTAGGAGACATCTATGTAAGCATGATGTTATCCTTTAAGAAACTGAATTTTTTGATTCGATCTCATTTCCTGCAGATCATGTTGCAGTGCTCAGTGCTCAGAACCACTTCCAGAAGGAGCTTCTCAGCTGGGGCACGGCCATGATGTGCTCCACACCAATACTACCCGTGAAGTGCAAGGTTGGGTCATGTAAATAGATGACATGGCTTGAAGAATCAGGATACAGACAACAGCTGGTTCTGTATTCCTCAGGGCCATTGGGAAGTACACAGGGCTGGTTAAGATTTGGAAAGCTCCACTTGGTCTAATTCTGGAAGGCAAATTTACTATGGACAGTCGGTTCCCTCGGTAGAGTCTCTTTGGCTGCTGCTTTTTGTCAGGCTTGTTGTGGCCAGCTGTGCACGGCTCCAGTTTGTCCTGCTGGCTTAGAAATGCTTTTGTGGAAAAGCAAGCTGTTTTCTTTCTCACGACAGGTTTGTGCACTATCAACATGCAGGATGGTGCTATAGGTAACAATGACCTGGAGCTTTAATCTTAGGTTGTGCCAGTACATTTTCGGAGGATGCATTCTCTGTGCACGCACATGTACATGTATGCTATATGCGCAGCACATGCCTTGTTTTGGACTTCCCAAATCCTGAAGGACAGTGGGTTAAAAAGGTGATTTTGTTTCCATTTATTCCTTTTGGTTCTTCTGTTTCCTTATTTCCTTTTGCTTGTTACCCATGCTCCGAGGACAGCAGACTGCTCTATCCTGCTGTGTCATGAGAGAGGGCCGTGGCAAGAGGAGGAGCCGCTGCAAGGTCACAGCAAAACGAGACTGGAGCTGGCAGTTTCATGTGGGACAGCCAAAGGCCGTGCTGTTGGCCCGACGTGTCACATCTAGCTGATCCCAGCTCTTCTGCAGGTAGCACAAAGAGAGAAGGGAGGGGAACAGGCCATTTTCTAAACACTGTATCTCCCCTGCCTCCATCCTACATATCCTCTCCTGCATATGCCTTGAAACTCTCTGAATCACGTAAGTTGAGCAGTGTCCTCAGTTGAGTAACTTCATGAGGACTGATAAAGATTTATTAAGGGCTATGGATATCTAAAGATGGAGACAATTTTGAAAGTTGCCTCATTTTTGCAACAACCCTCTGGAAATGCTTGGCTGGGCTATTTTCAACCAACCGCAGCACACAGGCACACTGCTATCCACCTGCCTTTGAGCATCTGGCTCTTTGCACGAAGGCCAGTTGCTGAAACGCATTGAAGTTGATAAGGAAGTTTCAATTTTATCCATTTCTTTTTGCTCCCAGCAGAGCGAGGGGAGATGGCTCTTTCCCCTGAGCGTTTCTGCTGTCAGTGCTGTTCCCCTCCATTGCACTGGAAGGAAGGCTTGCAGGGCAGTATGTCTGCAGGACCTGTCACAAGTGCATGTGGAAGAAGAAAACATTGTGGAGCCCAAGTCTACCAGGGTCACAAGGGCTAGATGATTTCATGAATCATGACTATGAAGTGATCTCTACGGGGAGAAAGAAGTTCACAGCATTTGGACCATCCCTTATGCTGCTTTCTCCTGAGGCTTTAAAGGACCTAGCACAGCAGCATGTGAACTTGGTTGGAGCATCAGAGAACTACAAGAGCACAAATGATTACTATTTATAATACAAAAGGGAAAAAGATCATCCTATGCTTGGAAGCTAAAATTGCTTGAGGAAGAAAACATGCTTAAATGAAACTGTGCCTGGAAGAAACCTCCTGGTGGATTTCTTACCGGGTATTTCTGCTGTGTGTTTCTGAAAACCAGATGGCTTTCACCTGCACCCTTTGGAAATGCATGTTTGCCAAAGGACAAATGTTTGACAAGATTAGACACCTCTGATTATGTGCAAAGCATTACTAAAAATCTAAATTCATGTAAAGTATCCTTCAAAGCAATGGAAATGTGCCCTGTTTTGAGACACCAATTTTATCTTTTGTATCACTATGCATGGAATCAATTCATTTTCTCCAGTTGTGGCAAGCAACCTGAACTGAACCCATTTCTGAGCTTACTGATATGTCTTTTTGAAAAATTAAGTATGATTTTATTCTTTTATTTATTTTTTTCTCTCTCCCTCACTTCCCATTCCTTAATCTTTCAGAACTACTCTTTGAAACAAAGAACATGGAGAGAGGACACATAAGGTCAGACGATTGGAAAAAACTTAATTCTCTGGTTTTCTGATTACCTCTGGGTAAGAATAGGGCCTGATGGTCCTTTGGACAAAACTATCTCAGTGCCACGAGTGTGCCATACACTTTCCTCCAGAAAGGTACCTGAGGCAAAGAGTATAACACAGTTTCACAAAAGGCCGAATTCAGGTAGATGCTCCTCGTCTGTAGAAAGCATGACCAGTTTATTCAGTCAGAGTAACAAATGCAAGGACTAAAGTCATGTTCTCAGGGAAGGACTGTGTTTTCCTGGAAAAATGGAAAAGAAATGAGTAGGAAAAAAATCCTTGATATCAGTATAACTCTGCAAGTAAGTAGTGTAGAATCTTTATTCTAAAAATAGGTTTCCATATCATCACAGCTAAAAATGAAGTGAATGAAAGGCATATTTCAGATAAAAATATACAGTGCTAGGAGTACTCGGTGATGGATTATATCGAGGTATCATTCAGGGGACCTCATCAGGAGAACAGGGATATCTAATGTGCTTTTTAAATCTCTTTCTTGCTATAAATGACTCTGAGATTATTTAATAAAGCAGAATTCTTAGAATCTGGAGCCTTTTTTCCACAAATGATCTTGTGAAGTGCCCTCTTGCCCCCGAGAGTCCCGGGAAGGTCAATGTCTGGTTTTCTCATCGTTGCTGAATTTAAGCAGCTTCTCCATGCTGAATTGCTGAATGTATCTCCACAGTGACAGGGTGGCTGGGCACCTGATGATGAACCCGCCTCCCATCAGCATTGCTCTTCTTCTTCACCTCTGTGCTTTGTCCAAGCATTACAAATATCCCCGTAGGAAAGGGGCAATGGTGGTGATAAGATTCAAACATGGCAGAAGATGGTAGTGGCTGGAAGCTGCATAAGTTCTTGCTCTTCCTTGCCCACCCACCAGTTCATGATTACAGACCAAATTTTCTCTATTGTATGTGTCTCTTCTAATAACTAATAATATTACCAAGAAAGAGCAAGTCCTGATGGGTGTGAGTTGCTCTTATCTACCTTTGGTGATGCAGAGCTACAAGTTTTGTCAGAGCTGATCTGCTTTTCTTTTGCTGATGGAGATAACATCTCTCTTAGAAGGGCACTGAAGAATCATTCCCCCTTCATTGACAAGGTCATGAGTTTAGGGGTGATGTATGCCTGGGAGACCGTTACAGACTTATGACCAGTGCCGTAAATGAGTCATGCAAATCATACAGTGGATGGACTCCCTTCTTTCGTTCAGGCCTGCGATACTCAGTGGAGGAAAGGAGCAGCGTCAGGGAGCCCTTTCCGGATGCATCCCTATCGCACAGGCGGTACATTATCTGAGTTTTTAAAGAAATGTGATCCCTGATTGCAAGAATTGTGGTGGTAGATGCCAATGGTGTACGCATACATCCACTCCACCTAGGTGACTTGGCAAGTTTGTGGTAGCGGTGAAGTTAGAATCATAGAATGCTTAATCATAGAATGCTTAAGGTTGGAAGGGACCTCTAGAGGTCATCTAGTCCAACCCCCCCTGAGGGAGTTAGTGGCTATTTTTTACTATTTGGAGTAAAGCACAATATCCACCTTAGGAGCTTTTGACCACTGCCATATTTTGATAATGAATTCCAGCTCCAGAGCCCTGTGTCTGTTATGCTGGGGGTGAAAGCAGTGATCTCCTCTGAAGAATTCTCGGTTACCCGTAAACTCTTACCCATAAAGGGTTAAGATCTCTTTTTGTAAAACTAGTTGAAAATCTATTACAATTACAATTACATCCTTAGAGAGAGAGTCAATGGCTGCCAGGTCTGCTGCATGCATAAAGCTCCAGATATATCCATGGATTATATTTGCATGTTATGACATCTGCATAAGGGAATTTAGGTATCACCTAATGCTTGTCCCTAAAAACAGATGTTATGGATTCTTTGTCTGTCTTGGTCACTGCCAGTCTGCACTGAATTTTATCAGCTGATTGTCAGTCCCAGAGCTTATCTCAGTCCCCAAACACTCCCCCACACAACACCAATACCTGAACTTAAGTACATTTGAGAAGAATTGTAATCATTCATAAAATAATTGTATAGTAAATTTTAACTCATTACACGGTAGGATTGAGGTCATGTTTATTTATTTATTTATTCTCAAGTACTCTGTCATGCAAACTGCCATCAAGAGTGCTTCTTGCTCTGATATACTGAAGTGTCTAGGTACTGGGAAAGCATCTCACTTCGAGATTAATCAGCAAAGACAAAAGGGGCTTTTCCAGTAGATAAATCCTTGTAGACTTGGCTCATGGTTTAATTAACTCTGTTTGTCTTTGGATACTGTCAGCATCTTTGAATCTGCTTAGATATTGGATATGATATAGTCATGGCTGTAAAGTTTAAACCAATTACTGGTAATGTGCTATTCAGAAAATGATAATGGAACTATATAATAGCAGTTAAATAAGCCCTGATTTTTTAATCTTTAATGATAATAGAGGTTCTATTCCTCTCCTACACTTATTTCCATTAAAAATGCTTGAGAAAGGGATACTCAAAATACCATCTAGAATAAATATGTCAGGTTGGCAAGATTTTCAGAAATAAAACTGAAGTAAAGCTGTAGATGAATAAAACTATGATCCATAGAGAAACACAGAAATTGCCCAAGATTATGTTCATTCCCAAGGGTACGGAAATGATTGCATCCTGCTGTTTATTCTTGGTTTATGTATTTTAGGTTTGTTTCTGTATTTGCAGTATGATCATGGCCTACTTGACATATGCCAGTCTGCTAAAAAGGGAGTTTCTGTACTATATTTAATAGAGACAGGGATTATGTCTTCTCTACACCATAATTCACAGCCCTTAGTGTATAACTCACCAAGATATGTGATGACACAATCTAAACTAAATGCATTCATTAACAGAGATGTTTTCTGTCATTTCATGTTTCAGATTCCTCTAAAATACTGATGATGGTTGTTTATGCTGGAAACCTGTAAGTATGGAAGCATACATGAAAGAAAGCATGCAGGGTTCAGAAAATCATTTCAGCAGTTAACATGTAAAAGCTTCAAATGAAGGTCATACAGAAGGGATTTAAGCAATCACAGCAAATCCAACCATTCAATAAGCAAATGAATACGACATATTAGACCCTATCATGAGGGAAAATGTGTTGTACTGAGGTAAAGTCAGCTTCATGAGGTGAACCAATGATTAGACACCCAAAATGAAAAGAAAGGAAATCCAGATGTGGCAGGAGGAAAGACAGAGTGAGGTAAAGCATGGTGGTTTCCATGCAGCTTCTCCAAGATGCAAGTCAGCAGGTAGGTCCTGAACTATCCCTATGAAAGGGAGCAGGAAGGGGCTCTGAGCTACTCACAGTGGCAGTACTTTGAAATCAGGGAGCTGTTTCCGCACATGAGGACTCAGGTGAAAAGGGCAGCGGTGTTTGCCAGGTACTTTGAACCGGGCCAGCCTGTCAAGGCATGAAGGAGAACTTGGGCAGCAACGAGCAGTGTTTGTAGAGAGATGTTTGGGGCAGCAGGAGATACAGAGATGGGGATACTGTGCAAGGAAGGGGAGGAGCAGCTGTGTGCAAGGAAGGGGAGGTGAGGAGCAGCTCAGTGATGAGAAATTGAGTCTTTACCCGTAATCTGGTCCAGTTTTGGGCATCCTGTTGGTGACTTGGCTTAGAGCACCTAGGGGACAGACACGAACTGGCCGGGGTCCTGGGTGCAGGCATGGCAGCATCTCTAGGAAAATTCCAGTGACAGCTGTCGAAGGAGGTTCTGGCAGCCCAGAGCAGGGGTGGCTCAGCCTCAGCGGAGGGTCTGCAGCTGTACGAGCCACCGTGCCTCAGCTGAGCCTCAGGAAACTGCCCACGTGCAAGTTTAGCTCATGGGCACATGCAAAACACTTCATTTATCCCAGGCAAGGAGCACAGGCACAGACTGTGACTCAGCTGACATGTGATAACTTGTTAAGCCATGGAAATCTGATTATATGTCTAGCCTGAAGATGTATCTGTTACAGCTCAATGTTTTGCATTTGTGATCAGCTGAATGATATGCCCCTGCAGATATTCACTTATGAATAATCATCTGGAAGCCAATTTTGTCCCCCTACTTGTGTGAACAGTCCCATAGCCCTCCGTGGGTGTGTTTACAAAGGGAAAGAAGTACTCAGCATGAATTTGGATGTCAAAATTTGGGCTGCATTACCACTATTTTTGATCAGCTAAATATATCTCTGATTGAGGATCAACATTCCATGATTCTTCCTTGCTCACACTTCCTTGCTGAAACTTTTCAGTGAGACTGGGCTTTGTACTTCATTTATTATTATTATTCCAGTGCTGAAAGTCAGTGTAACTTTCAGAGTCTTCTGTCATGTCCTAAGGGCACTGAGACCAAAATTTAGTACAGACTTCCTACCTGCCTACAGGGCTAAATGATACTGGCCCTGGAAAGCAGGTTAAGTTAGTAGGAGCATGAGAGAGACACCCCCACCACTCTCGCTCCTCCATGCAGGTTATTGGCTCTCATGTTGGTTTCTTTAGTTTCTTTGCTTGGTTTGTGTGAACACAAGACAAAGTGGGAACTAATGCCCTCAGCAAGGTGCACCCTGGTGGTATAAACTCATCCAAGGAGATTTCCAGAGTGATCAAGTGCCATCTCTGCTGCAAAACACTTCCTTTTCTACTTCCACTTAATCTGGCATAAATTTTTCACATTATAAGTATACAGTTGCTTTGAGTATGCAGGAGGAATTATTGGCTCAGCAAACTAAACACCAATAAAAGTGGAATAATGAACCATTATTTATGCAGCAGAGCCATTATGTTTTTATTTATTGCACACACTGTAATTGCAGCTTCACCAGACCTGACAATAATATCTCCTTTAATGATGTACCCAAAGCAAAGATTTATTTGGGGAAAAAAATCCCACTTGTTTCAGTCATAATTTTCTACTGGCAAATTTTAGAAAGGGAGAGAGAAAATATAAACAATGGATTTAGTAGGGAGAATGTGTGTGTTGGGGGGCAGGAAACCCTTTTTTATGGTTTCAACCTCTCCATCACTCTAAATGGTCCCAGAGGAAAAGGTGCTATTGTACTGATAATCCTTGACAGAGGTAGCATCTGGTTTATAGCATGGGGATCCAGTTACCTAGTGCATGCAGAGATGCTTGTGGAAAGGGCTTGTCAGTACATAGAGAAAAAATAACAAAATCAAGCAATAAAACTTGTGTTCAGATGCATTGTTTTGATTTCTGCTCTGTCATCAAAATGTCAGTCCTATTCGATCGTTGTCTAGTACACTCTCCCTTCAAAATAAGTGAGACTTCACTTACAAATTCGAAGCAACCTGTTATTTGTTTGGCATGTTTCACCTGTTAGATATCTCTGTGCAGACTAGCCCCTTCATAAATATTAATATAAAGACCTTACCTTACCTGAAGGAAGAAGGAAAATAAATTGCTAATGGTGAGCTCTGTTTCCAGGCCACACTCCCAGCATTTTCCCTGCATCAAAACCTACTCTCATCCTCTTGCAGGGACTAATTTTCATTGTGAGCCTGTCTTGCTCAGAGCTGGGACAGCCTCCTGCATTTACTTACCACAGGCATGGATAGAAGCCTCAGTCCTTCTCTGCTAGGACTCGTGGCTATACATTATTCCCATCTGAAAATTCACCTCCTTTACGGTGACATTCAGAGGCTCCAGGCAAAATGAAGACCATGCTGTACCAGTCCCCTGTGGACAGATGGAGAATGAAGCCACCTGCAAGATTTACCACAGACATATTTGACAGAGGCTTGGTTTGTTTGTTTTTTTTTCCCTTTTTTTTTCCCTTTGCTATATGGGTTCAAAAAAGACAAACCCTTGGGTTGGATAATCTGTGTAGACTAGTTCCTCTTCAGAGTTCTTGATCTGTGCTAACGAGCTGCTCAGATTAGTGTGTCTCAGGAACCCTAATTTCTAATTCTGACTGCATTTGAACAGAAGGAAATGCCATAATCCTGAACAAGGAAAGAGTGCAACTGTCATCATTCTTGCCTGGGCTGAACTTTCTTCCAGCACGATTTCTCAGAGTGACCGGCTCTTTGGTGAATAAATGTTTCACTCGGGCTTTGGGAGCATGCACAGTGATGCGTGTGTTGAGTATGCACAACCTCGGAGGCTTTGATTGGCACTGAGATGGAGTGAAGCTGACAGATTGTCACAGCAACTTCAGTGACTACAACATTAACAAATGATTTGTGGGGGGAGAATTATGGTTTTATCATGGTGAAAAATGAAAATTGCACCAAGAATTAGGAAAAATATGTATACATTCCTGATGCTTCATTACTCTTCATTACTTTTTTTTTCTTCGTTATTTTGTTGACATTTTATACTACACTGTGTGCCACAGAGGGGTATGCTCAAGTACCTTATTTGATGTTTGCTTTTCTGTCAGAGCAGTGATCTCCCCTCTTCTGTTGCTCTTTTCTTTAAAATCGTTAACCTCTGGAGTTACCCGCTATGTTTCTTCATGATCCTCTTCAAGACCCGTGTTGACTGGGATGCTGAGAAAAAAAACTATGGTTGCTTATATTCAGGGGAAAGTGCTTGCACTTATTTATATTTGAAAGCAACCAAATAAAACTTAGGATGATTTATGGCCTTAAAAACTTTCTCTGATATGATATGTCATTGTCCCAGCCAGCTCTGGAATTCTTACTCCTATGTGGCCTGTTGCAGTGACTTGTCAAGTCTTATCTTGGCTGAAGTTGTTAGCTCTTCAGGGCTGCAGTGTTAGCCTCCATGATTTAATGACACTCACTTGGTCACATGCATCAGAAACATTTATGAAAAGCTCTGGGAGTCCTCTTTCTTGCAAAGAAAATAATTAGGGATTCAGATTTTGCTTTCTACTCCAGCTCAGCTATAATTCCCAGCTGTGGTGGATATTTGTGCCAGAAGGCATCAAATATATTAGCTTATTTGCAGCAAGGGATGGGAACAACACTGAAGCACGGGAAATCAAATAAGTAGCCATGGAAAATATGCTTATAATATTTACCTACATCTACAAGGGTTTCATTAAATGATTTCTTGGGCAGTATCAAGAGAGCAAAGGAAATATTTGGGCCTATAATTGCTCCTGCTGCAGAAGCAGTGGACATATCAAAAGTCCCACTGTTCTTGGGAGAGAAAGATAGTTTCTTCAGGAAAAGCATGTTAGGAGGTAAGAGATAACACCTTGGTAGTGTCATCATCTCTTTCTGAGTCTGTAGGCTTCATCAGGCTTTGCAGGACATGTATTGGGACACTCCTTGGCCAGAAACAAGTAGAAGTTACTATTATGGTATAATCAAATACAAGCGGCTGACAAAGCAGAACTCAGGTAAACCAGCAGAACGCTGGTAAAACAGAAGTTATAAAGACGTATTCATAGGAGTTTAAACAGGACATAGAACAAGATTTTAGTTGCTGGCAGCATAACTGGAACTGGAACTGACCAGTGATTCTGTCCATCTGAATGACATGGTTGTCATCACAGCAGCTGTGGCAGGAGCCAGGAGACTATTAATTACAGTGAAGAAGTGAAAGGGGGCAAAATCCCTGATTTATGCTGTAGCAAAACTGACATCCATAAAACATGACATAGCCCGCAGACCAAGACGAGGTCTGTGCTGCAGCCGGGGCTGACCATGATCAGATGAGAGGAGTAGCTTTATGCTGGATATAACTCACCTGGCGTGTTTTAGCCATTTGCTGTATGGTGAGATGAATCCTGCTGTACAAGTGTCTCCATTGACTATAGAAGGAGCCTAGTGGAAGTGGGTCAGAAGTGACCATTTACCAGAATTAGGTGAGCTTCACCCTGTGAGTCATTTCCAGGTCTAGTTTTCCAAAAATGCCTGGGCACTTGCAATATCCTATCTAGAAATGCATTCTGTTTTTAAAATCCTAAGCTCCATAGCTGACTTGTTTTTCTTGGAGAAAAACACTATGCCAAACTTAGGCACGACGTCAGAACTCCATGAATACAATGAGATTTCACAACTGATTAATTTAGCCCCCTGGGCAGGTGTTTTGATGTGATTCATTTATTTTAAAACTATATGTAAATGTATTTCCTATCTTGGTAAGCATATTGGCTTTTGTTTAAATTAATTTAAAAGTAAAACAAAAACATAGATTACTTCAAAGAAGCTCTCAGAGTTATCTTGTTTGCTTGCTCAGAAGAACTTTATAGAAATTCATAAAAAAATAGAATTATTTCAAAATCAATCAAAAGGTATTTGTTGTGCATTTATTGTAACTATTTCCTGTATTTGGATATACTTATACTTCAGAAAAAAAATCTAGAACTGTGTGTTTTTCTTTTACAGTGAGACAAAATAAAAATATTTATCTTTTTTTTTTCCCTAATGTCTGATCCCCCAAGGAGAAACAAAATCAAATAGACCCAATAATATAAATACAGTTTTGCTACCTTTTTCTCAGGAGAGGTCAATGTGGCTTTTGAATGCAAATATTTTCAAAAATGAATCATCGAATCCAGATCAATTGTAGCCTTACGAGTTACTCTACCTGCACCACCCTAAGCCAGTGCAGATCTTTATTCCAGTCAGCCCAACACTCTGCAGATCTTACATGGTGTTGTGCTTGTGGACCCATGTTTAAGCCATCCTGTTTTACCTCACCCACCTCTTTCCATTTCTTCAGTCTCTCCAGCAATAGTGAAATAAAGGTGAAATGATCTGTGGTTCACAGAGTCACTCTTTTCTAAGGTACTCTCACTAGTAAAGGGTTTGATTCTGTTTTTGAGTTTAAGCACATCATTGGCATCAGTACAATAATACAGGCACTCAATTCCCTCTTGGGACCTTCTCCTGTTTGCTTTGGAGTCACAATCTGTCTAACCATGTATCTGAAGCCTATGTTGAATCAGTCACTGGACTGAGCTGTGGGAACACGTACATGTGTTCAAGGGATAAGTGCTGGTGTACACCTCAGTCTCACCTGCACACGTTTGAGATGTGTAACCTGTGTAGCTGGACCAGGAGGAAGGATCTCCAGGTCTCCGAGTCTGTACATAACTGTCAGAGGCTCCTCGGACTCTTACAGGCAGTGATTACAGCAGCATTGTAATACAGCAAAAAATACAGCTAGAGAAGTTAGAAATGTGAGATAATTCTTAATTGCTTCTTGTTTCTTTGCCTACAGCAAAAAGTTAGTTGCACTATTTCAGCTTTGGAGTAGTAAATATCCCTAAAGATCTCTACATTTTGCACAAAGAGGGTTTGATCCTTGCGTAAAACAAAGGCAATGGAAACGTGAAAGATGAGTACTGCTATTTCACTGTTCTTTCATAGATTAGGATCCCCTGTCCTCCAGGCTACACAAAGGGATACACAGACCCTAAGTGTGGGATTTATTTGCTTAGCATTATACATCTAAACTGGAGCTGATCACCTTAGGCTAATTTAATAGTCAACAGAGAGAAGTAGTCTCTGGTCAGGCAGTTCATCTGAGCAATCCTCGAACTCGTCTTAGCATAAAATAAATCTCCCTTGAGGTTGCCATTTTCTGCTCATAATGTATAAAAAAAGGCTTATGATGACTAGATTTGACATAAATATCTCATTATTAGAAGCCTCCATTAGGATGAATGAACTCCATTCTTTGATTTAATTATGCCTGGGCTGGCTATATACATTTCATAGCATGTCTTTCAGCTATTCCTCTCCTCATAGAAGAAATAGCCTCAAAAGCAGACTTCTCATAGTCCAAACCACACAAAGTTAAGTGTTAGATAGGCTCACCTTTGTCCCTTCACTTCTATAGGCTACAATTATAAACCGCCCTCAGCAGAATTCTTCTGGACAGAGGATGTAAACCACTGTGAAGCGATTCAGACAAGAAAGGAAATTCCACATCTGCACTAAAGATTTTTGCATCCCCAAGGAAGGCAAACGGCATGGAAAGACTGTTGCAGAAGTAGCTTCTGGCAGGACACATGATCTGTGAATGACACCCGATAACCCGTCTGTTTGGAGAAAAGATGAGTGAATGAGGAGTAAAGAGAAACATTGAATTTCCCAAGAGGAAGCCAGAAAGATGCAATGATTTTCTCTAGGGACAAATATGCAAATATTAACTTGGTGTAGTTTTTAAGCTTGGGATAAGTCTGGAAGAGAGTTTTGTTACTGTGAATGGTGGTGTTTAAGACAGAGACTTTTTTAACACTCATAGGCAGCAAAACTGAGATGTAAACAGAACAAAGGAATATAGTTAAAAACTATTTGGTGACAAAATGATTGATAAAGCACACTATCATTCTCTTCACTGCATGGTTTGTGCTTCCTATAAGGAAGGACTCTACTTAGTGTGTGCACAAATTCTGCATGCTACAAGAACAAAAAAGAAAAATGCATTTACACAACAAAAATGTATTTCAAAAGACTCTATGGGCCAAAATCAGCTGTGGTAGAAACTGCCTTTGCCATCAGCAGAGTTGCATCTAGGACCAGTTTGGTTTGATGCATTCAAATCTTAAAAGCAGTTAAAGAAAGATATTATTCTTGGCTGTCTTCCCACAGATTAAAAAGCTGATTGTGGAGTCTGTGTTAACAACAACAGACATTTGCCGCCCATTTGTGAATAGCATTTAATCAGTTTTCCCAAAAATGTGATTTTACAAAAATATGAAGTGATGCAGGTTTCAAGCTGAGTGTTTACCTCTGGTGAGAACACCCATGGATTTCCAGAGAGATGTGACTGGGAAGCTCTGACCCTATAATTAGGGCGAAAATAGTTCGGCAAGAGAAAGGAGAAAGATACTTTTTAGCAGAAGAGTATATGCAATGATGTTCACTGCCTTAATAGCTTAACAGACTCGGGCACCTTAATAGCTATCTAAGAAACGTATATCAAAGGGTAGGCTTGTGAATAAGCACCAACTACTGTATGTGCACAAACCAGCATTTTTTGAACAACTCTTCCCCCAAAACTCCCAACGTGTCCTTGTAATTGCTCATTGGGAAGTGAGAAAAGCAAGTTATTGCTGACCCACATGCAGACATGCTTCTGATAGCTGAAGCCTGGGGTTGCTGCATAGGGTGATGAAGTCTCTGGGTTCACCCAGGGTGAGAAGGGTCCAGATGACACAGGGTGGGCACCATGGACCAGCCTGGCCAAAGGAGTGAGTGTCTGGATGGAAACTACTCATACACGGTCTGTCAGAGTAAGTCTGTGTCACATCAGAGCCTTGTGCTAGCAGGACCTAACTCTCTGCAAGTGACACATGCTGTAGCCTTATGGGCTTTTATATTCTGAAATACATGTGTACTTTGGTTCAAATATTTTTTTTGACGGTCTAGGGCAATATCTACTGAACTGTTGGAGTGTAGCAAATGTCTGAGTAACCTGAATGTTATTAGGAAAACATACAGTGCTCTTGTTAAAGATGATTGAGGACGGTTTGGTGCGCATGCCACGCATGAGCCCTGTCTATGGTTCTGAAGACTCTGAGAGGGCAGAGCTCCATCTCATACTTCAACAAGGTGCTCAGCTAAAACGCAGGATAAAGGACATGTAACAGGTACCTACGGCCCAGCTCCAGAGACTATCTGTGAAGAGCAGTACACTGCGGATCTTCTACCCTTTCTGTATCTCATAATGACCTCATTTATTGTGTCACTGCATTTACTTTTATTAAAGTAGTTCACGGATGTGTCATTCTTCGTTTTAGTTCCAAAACAAAACTGACTATCTCATCACTTACTAGGGGAGAGAGAAATAGAGGTCTCAGATTATTTCTGTTTTCTTGTATTGTCTTTATTGTCTTCATATGTAACCTTGTGTCAACAGGGAAGATGTACTTTTAAAGTGAAACAAAGTAATGTTGTTATTCCTTAGGCTCCTTCAAAACAGCTGAGGTGCCAGAAGAGTTGCACAAAGGATGTACCCTGTGCCATAGCTTTAAGAAAACAGTATTTCACTCTCATCTGTCAGGATTAAACCAGGCTGTGTTAAAACAAGCCACTGGAATACTTTATGTGTCTGAAAAAGACAGCAGCCAACACTGGGAGATGAGTAACAAAAAGTCACCTTGCCTCTCTGCTTGGGAGGCATTAAATCACCAGACACTGTCCTCCTCCCACGGAGTTCAAAAGAGGAAGGGGAAAGTGCCTCAGGCTTTCAAAAATAGCCTGCCTCAAAAATAATATCAAAATATTCAGGGTCTAAATCACATAAGGAAAAGTATTGTGAAGTTGTTGCTATGTGTCAGCAAAAGAACATTACATATTAATGAGAAAACAATGCTGTCCAACACAGCATAAAAAGCCTCTGACAGTTTCAGCTAAGGATTGTCTGCCTGCTTCTCCTGTATAGGCCAAATCTTCTGCAAGTTTGTTGAGATCTACCATCTGCAGAGCAAACGAATTCCTCAAAAGGGCTGATTTCTATAGTAGGAATCACTGCCTAGAGGAACCCTAACTAATGATTTAATAAATCATTTTGAATTTTAGTTCATGAAATCTGACCAAATTATGCCTTTTTTAAATCACAATTTGAAGCGACATTATAATTCAAGAATATTTTGACTAAGCCCATCACTCTTTTCTTAACAGAAATATATGCAGAATCTAAGACATTAATTTAGAAAGAGATATGATAATTAGCCATTTAATATCCACTGGCATTTTCCTGCTGCTATAAACTGGGGCTACGAATCAAGCCTGTCACTCGTTTACTCTCCTTCTCCTCTTAAAAATAGCAGCCCAATTTATCACTTCATTATATAAATTTTGTGCCACCATGTAATCCCTCAGTTCTGTGGAACTGAAGAAAAAAACCTGAAGATTGTTCATAGATTTTGTAATCTCTCACAGCAGTTTCCACAAGCTAATGTAGTTTGTTTGGGAGCCTTGATGTGATGCAGAGCCCAAGGTAAGAGGCTCATCCTTTCCACAGGGAGCCTCTTGTTGCCAAAATCCCCATGTATATCCCTCATCACATAAGCTTGTATGGAGTGCACCTGGACATGTAGGGAGGCAGGGTGGCTACAAGAGAAGAGGAAGGCAACTATTCATCTTGGAAAGCATTTAATACCGCCAAGTGGGAGCTTTGCGATTCTTGTGTTTCATCTGACTTCAAAGAGGTGCAAATGCTTGGGACATCTCCTCATAGAGATTCTGTACCATTTCCAGGACAATTCTTCAAGAGAGATGATTGCCTTTGCTGGAGGAGCTGGCTCTCCAGTCTTCCAGGTCTCTAGAACGCAGGGCTTTTTTGAGCTCATTGCTACAATTTCCAAGAAAGCCTGGAGGGCTTTCAGGTGTGTCTGCCAGTGTGCTGCTGTCCTCCCCAGGCTCCATGGGAAAGGCCTATGTCTTCTTCAGGAAGTTTTTGGGAGGACGTACGAGTGGAATTACTGCAGAGCTGGCAAAGGCTGAGGTGGCATCAAGCTGAGCCACCTGATGATAAAAAGAGTTTTGCAGGGTGAAGCTGGAAGACATTTCTAGGAGCGAGTGCTGTTTCTGTGGCTCTGTGAGTGTAGGTTGGTCAGGCATAGTTTCCAGGGCCCTCTTCTCCCAGGGTGCTTGTTGGCACTGAAAATCCCATGAAAATAAAAATGCCCAAGGGACCTTTTTGCTCCAACCTTCTTTCATCTCATCCCTAGAAACCACATACATGTGTGTACTATAAATTGTATTTCCACTTGGTCTATAAGCATCTTGTGGTAGACGTTTTCCTCTACGTAAAGAATTACATAAAGCTTCCTGGGAGCCTGCAGAGCAAGCTCAGGCCTGGGCAGCCGCCAGCATCCCTGCCTTGCCCTTTGGTTGGACCTTGTTTCCCCTCCATGGGTCTGCCTGTGTTGCCTGTGGACACACTAGCCACTCGTAGGAAAATCAGTACAAAATTACGTTCTACAGTTTCTCCTAGCTATCTTGGTCCAAAGCATTGGATAGGTCATTACTGACTGTGGGAGGGGTAACTGCTGCCTTTATCCTTTCATATTTGCGGTGTAAAGATTAAAAGAAGACCCACAGTTCATTAGAAAACCCTAGTGAGAAATCTTTTTTTTTTTCAATCAAACCAACAAAACCTCTTTATATTTATTATAAACCCTGCACTCCCATGCTCCCTCAGTCTGACCCTGGCTCTGCTTAATATGCTTGAGGTAAAATCATCTCACAGTCCATTTGGTAAATTACTGTAAAATTTCTGCCAGAAACATCTAACAGTGTACACAAAGCAATTAGTAATTCTCCCTTTCCACAGGGGTTACATATAAAAAACTTGGACTATAACTGCTTCTGACACCCTCATAAACATGTATAGGACACGGACTTGGTTAAGCCATAATTTAATCCTGGGAATGCTGCTGCCTCTGAAGTTGTTTCCCTGCTGTTTTACAATGCCATAGCCCCTTCCCCTGGGACCCACTTGGGAATTATACCATGCTATAAATAACAAATGGCATTTGTATTGCCTAATAATTTTTGCTTTTATGATCTTATGATGATGCTGTTAAAAGGATACGTGACTTTATCTGGCATGTTCAGAATATAGAAAAGAGAGTGTTTAGACTCTTGTAGAGTTGTAGCATTTCATTCTGAATATGTAAAGCATATTTTGCTTGTATCTGCTTCATTTAGATAACCCAATTTCGTACTTGATAACTACTGAAAATTATCAGGGATGGACTATACTTAAAGACTCTCTGAAGTCACAGGACAAGCCAGTTAAGTGAGAATAAGTGTTTTTCTTGCTCTGTTCCTTCACCAGTGCTGCGCTGATGTGCACTGGGTTTACAACTCCACAAAGAGCAACCTCATGCACTTGAAGTGCTTGATATGCTTCACATGAAGAAAACAGAAAGGAGCAACAATCATTTCTCCACCAGACAGGTGCCAGCTTTGGTAACATTCTTCATTGACTTTGCTTCAGAAGACTGCAGAAGCCTCAAAACTCATTAGCAGCAATTAAAGACGCTGTCTGGGGAAAATAATTTATAATGTTTGCCACTTCTTCTGAGACATAAGTGTCTTTAGGTGTCTGAGGGGGAAAGCAGGACATTTATTGCATCAAGCCCGCAGTTAAGCTGTGGAAAGGGAGAGTTTTCCAAAAGCGTTCAGTGCTGGCCCCATGTCATCCCACTGAGCTCTGAGCTGAAGACACTTCTCTGAGGCATGATTCAGCCTGCAGCCCCCACTCCTGCTGCTTGTCCTTGCTCACGTCATGCCCCAGGAATTCACATACGGTGACAAATTACACAAACTCTCTCTTTTTCCACTGCAGGAAAACATTGAACGTTGTCACTCAGCAGAGCATCATCAAAGTTGCTCCCTTGTCCCAGCTCTCCTCTCACAGATACATTGGGAGATGCGATTCTGAGGAGCCAGAGGGAGGATGACCGCAAACAGTCTGTTGGCTTAAGGATATACTGGGGAGGGCAAGCTAGGGAAAAGCTACAGGTTTGGGGCATGCCCCAGTACCTGCCTCTTGCTTAGCGCACACCAGCTTCCCATCATCGGAATAGCTGCAGTTGATAGCAAAGTCCTTTCTAAAACTATTACATTTTTGTTTCAGTAGTAAGTGTCCTCATTGTTTTTCTTTATTGGATTTTCTAATGCCACTATTGGCTCGCAGTTTTGGCATGGATTTTTGAGAGGATCTGTAAATTCAGTTGAAAATTTCCTATGGAGTGTGTTTTCATTTGAAATAATTGTTGGCTGGGATGAACATTCATCCACAATAGCAAGTTAATTTTATTATAGATTAAAAAAAAACAAACAAAAAAACAAAAAATGGAAATATATATTTTTTCTGCAGTGAGTAATATTTCATTTCACTTGTCTGAACATTTTTTTTTCAAAATTAATTTTGTTTCATGTTATAATATCTTAAATGAAAACTTCTGCAATGGAGCAATAGCTGAATATTTCCCATGCTTTGAAAATGATTATAGTAGTTTTATTTGATAAGAAATTTAGAAAGTTTTTATTTTATATTATTGAGAATAACTTCCCTCTGAAATTGTGAATTCCTCATGAAAAATACTTTTCAACATCCAACAACTTCTGAATTGATGTTGGCAGTCCTTGTTATTCATAAGGAAGGAAAATCAGAGTGAAAAACTAACACATCTTTTAGCTGGATTATTTGGTTAGCAAATCACAGAAAGGGAGGAAAATAGGCTTAAGATGTTTCTCCTGTCATTATAGGCCCAAAGACATTTTTAATTTGTTTTCTTTCAGGTATATGAGAAGAAAAAAAAGGCAAAGTAGAAGATACAAAGTTCATACTAAGATCAAAACTGCTTTCAAAAATAATTTTTTTTATGTTAAGCTGATATGAATTACAAACCAAGACTGATGTACCTATCTGTCAAGACTCACTCATACATTGTGAAAAATGACCTTCCTTCCTCTGTTGAGTGAAAAAGAGGTTGTGATAGGAAATCAAATAGAAATAAAGAGCAGAAGTGATGTCTTGTTGAATCGTGGGTGCTAACTGAGGTCCCACCACTGTGGGCTTTAATGTGAGTGACAGCTGGTGACCATGGTCACTACAACCATGAGTTCTCACAGATGAGAGCTTTATCCAGCAGGGATGGGAGAAGTTCGTATTTCCCTTCTCACTAGGCTTCAAATTTTTCCTGCTATCTACTTATCTAAGCCTAAAGATTACTACATCAGCTTATGCACCACTCAGATTCTGAAGGGTTTTAATAGGAACAATTTTACCTATAACTATATCAACTAAAATCTTAGGTTTAGAATAATTGATTTGCAGAAAAATGGACACTTGTTCTTGGAGTTAGGCCTAAACATCCAAGTCCTGTTTCAGCATTTAATAATGATTCATTATTAAAGAAAAAAAAATCAGGGATCATCTTTCAGATTTCTCTTTCATATTTCAACTGACAGATAAAAGTGAAGCTTCTATGTTTAGTTCTTTTGTGATGTGACTTGCTGAATTATAAATGCTTTTGATTATGATTTTGTTACTTGAAAGTAAATATACCAGGAATCGTTCAGTACATATGTGAGAAGAATGGATGATTTTTCTATTTAATATACATATACTACAAAGATAAATCAGAAAAAGGAGTAAATTGTCTGATTACATGTGTCTTCTTTTAAGGATGAAGTTCTAATTCTATCTGCCATGGAACAAGTGGAACTGTCATTTATACCTCCTTATAAGGGTGAAGGTGGATAAAGATTCTTCTGGCCTCCAGACTTTCAGTTTAATACATTCTCATGGTGAGTTGTACTTCGATGCTGCTCCAATGTGATGAGACCTCGGAAGAGGTACAGAAGTTGACTCATATGTTGCAAACTAAATTTACTTGATTTTTTTTAGATCCTGCTTGCACATACCTATAGCTCAGCGTCACATCCCTGAAGGTGTTAGTATTGGTAGGTGTTGTAAAAGTTATCCCACAGCAAAGCATGTTGGTGCCCGGAAAACTGATCGTATAGCTTGTTTTTCTGGTGCATTTTAGATGGAGCTGTTTTTGTAGCAGAACTGTGCTGGTCTGTGGGTGTTCTGCACTTTGTAGTTTGTAGGTTGTCATTTTCACACAGTCCCAGAGAAGGGATGTTAGCATTAAGGTGTTTCACAATGATTTGAGAAAGGATGATAAGGGGGTAGAAAGTGCAGAAGTTCATATTTTATATCTACCTATGTTGCTAAGGTTGGATATAGTCCATTTAACATCCCTTCTTAGACGTTGTTCACAAAGAGATGAACAAAGAGTGAGTCCAGATTGGTCCCAGATTGGTCCAGATTTTGGTGTAATTATTCTTGTTATGATCCTGCTGTTTCCTTCTTGGGTTAAAACCTACTAGTCTATTTTAGAAATAGTAGAGGTAGTCAAGTACATTTCAAGACTACTTCGGTTCAGCCGAGGTGGCAATCTGTTGTAGGATTTAATCCCTAGTAAACTAATTTTAGTGAAGGTGATGCTCTCTTATTCTGATGTTTTTGCAGAGCTGTAAACTCAGCTTTGGAATTATGCATGCTGGCCACAGAGCTGCATGTGGTAACTCCTTGGGGAATGTGGGGAACACTGAGTTTCTCACATAACATTAGGCAGTTGCTGATCTCTTTCTCTGTTTCTCTCCTTCTCTCTCTCTCTCTTCCTCTATTTTTTTTTTGTGTCATAGCATCTCCCACATAAATGTGGCAGCTACCCCTGCTGAAAATTGGAAAGAGCCTCCAAATCTTTTAAATCATTTTTAACTTAAGCAACTTCATCTGAAGCTTGAAACTTATACTTTACAATGCACCATAAGGAAATCAAGGCTCCTTTATGTTTGAAATCTATCAGAACAAATTCTGAAAGGTAGAAATGGGAGAAATCAACAAAACAGACATTTTCTCATTTTCCTTATGCTTACAACTCTGTATGTCTCCCATGTTTCTTATAAAAGTTCAGATTTTTTTCCCAACACATAACACCCAGAATTTAATGTTTTTCCATAAATATGGTGGGTTTTCCCATCACATAAAGCCGAATTAAAAGCGAGTTCTTACTGTGCATGGAAGAGAAATCAATAATTTGGTTTCAGCTACAAACTATTTGGATTGTCCAAATTGGAACTGTAGGGTAGGAAAATCTCTCCAGATCAGTCTGTCTCTCACTAGCATCTCAAATCCCATCTGTCAGCAGCTCCTTCTTCTTACCAGGACAAATGGCATTATAGGTGTCCTAGTACCTTCTCATTGGTACCATACACCTCTCTGCCCTGCCCTGTCCAGGGTCACTGTTCAGCTAGTGCTTGAGGTGTGGGCTGCACATTAAAGGCTGCCCGTAAAAGGCAACATGTAGTTTTCATTGCACAAAGCAGGGCAGAAAGTGGTGGAGACAGTTCCCTAGTTAGGAGCTGTGAGGGATCAGTGCTCAGCTGCTGCTCTGCCTGAGAGGATCTAAGGCCAGCACAGCAGGACAAACCAGCTCGGAGCCCGTTTGGACACCAGGACTCAGGCTGGGTAGCTTGCAGAAGGCACTGCTTCCTGTTAATGCTATTTTTTAGCTGGCTAAAAAGGCATCTGTGGAAATTTCTCCATAGTGAGAGCCACGGGTAGGAGGGAGCCTGCTGCCACCCCGTCCCTGCTCCTGGCATATGGATGAGTGCACAAGAGTGACGGAAGTGTCACAGCATGTGTTGGTGGCCAACGATGAACGTCAGACCACAGCCTGCGCTGCTTAGATTTCTTCCCACCCCTGTCACATATCTCCTGGCTCTACAGCAACAGCCAAGCAGTGTGGGGACATGTCCAGTCCGGGTTCCATCCACTGGGCAAGTTACCCGTGGCAAGTCCATCCTGAACTCGGAGGGGCAGGGCAGACTGGAAATCCTTCTGGCACAACCCACCTTCTGTGTGTTGCCCCTGGGACAGGGAGAAGGGGCAAGAGGATGCCCAAGCAGCTCTGCCATTCAGTTTCCTTTGAAAAATGCTATGAAATAAAAACAAGAGGATAAAATCTGGAGAAAACCACAAAAACAACAACAAAACTCAAACCATAAAACTGTATTTTAGCTCTCCAGTCTTAAAAGCCTGTTTGCAGCAACCCTGCAGGGACTCTGCATGATATCTTGCAGAGGATTCTACACTGACAAACTGGTTGACAATTTTATGCAAATAGTTTTCTTTATTTGTTTGTTTGCTTTTTAAGGCAGGGAGCAATTTTTCCTAACAGCTTATGTGGTTTAGCTTTGGAGCATGGAAGGAAACCTTTGTGGATGCCATGGGACATGATGTGGCAAAGATATAGCTGTCTGAGTAGTAACAGCATGCCAAGGCAATAAGAAAAAAGTATGGTTTTCATATGTTTACACTGCATTTTTAGCAATTCAGACTCTTCTGTAGGGCAGACACAGGTCATGTTTCCTCAGATCCCCGAGGAAAGGAAGACAGGGGTGGGCACAGCCTTTTGAATGCTGCACCAGTAGAATAAGGTGGCATAATTATTACTAAAAGAAGATACTACGGTGTACTCCTCTCACCAGAGCTTCCAAGCCGCAGACCAGTGGAGGACAGGCACTACAGTCCAGTTTGGACAACCAAATCCTGGAGGGAGTAAGGGGCTGAAGAGTCCCTAATGGAGAAGAAAATGATCCATGAGGTGGAGGAAAGGCAAGGACAGCCCAGAGTTGGGGGAAGTTTGGGACAGAAGAGGTCATGGTCGTACATATGGGAGAGCACCTGGACTGCTGAGCCTGCCTTTGGGGAAGCTGGATGGCTTGGTGCTCTAGCACCACACACAGAACTTTCCTTTTAAGTGCTTGCTGATGTGTTAGGCGGCAGCAAATTTCTATTTGGGACGTAAAAAAAGGCTTTGCTACTGTACTAATGGAGCTGGTTGGATAAATGATACATGCAACATAAATGTTTTATGAGGACATAACAGTCAGTTTTATAAAGTGATACATCAGTATAACGACACCACACAACATGCCTTTTGTGTGGTAGAAATCCCAAGAAATATGAAGCAGGGCATCTGTCTCAGTTCTATCTAAAATCACTTTCTTTTGGCAGCACATCACACTTCATAATCTTTTAAGAATGCACCCAGTGCAAACCTGGAAAGATGTTTGACTTTGGGTAAGAATAGTAGACCAGCTTTTCTCATTGTAACCAAAAGGCAGTGCAGTAATAATGAAAAGTAGAAAAGTAATGATAAGAAACATAAGAAAGCGGCTACTCTTTGTGCAGAGAAATTACTCAGGCAAATAGCGGCTGTATGGTCTATTTCTTTGGCTGAGCAACATCCTGCTGTGGATCTGCTGCTTGCCTTGGGAACGCTGCAGCTGGAAGAGGAATTATTTGGCCATATTAAGGTCCTGTAAAGTGCAATGTGAGGCATCGTCCTTTCTACTTAGATTGAATAATAACATTAAATTCTGTGGAAGGAAAAAATGAGCATTTCTGAGATGCCAGAATATGGGAAGTAGAATGGAATGCCATCAAGGGAGCTTCGTATCATGTCCTAAACTGAATACTTCTACCTAAATCATTTGACACTGGCTTTTTAAAGATTAACTGCACAGAACCTCTTATGACAAACACACCATTTTTGGAGACAGATGGGTTGAATCCTTAGGCTCCAAGAAAGTATTTCCCAACATCAAAGGTTATGTGAAAGCAGTATTGCCTCTGGAATACTGTGGTCCATTAAGGACCCACTCTTTATCCGGTCCATCAGCTTCCATCTCTATGGAATATCTATATTTTAAGAGTGATTTTTCATGTTACATGGCTATTTTTTTTGTGTTATCACAGGTAGTCATCTCAATTCCTCTCTCTTCAGTTTAGGAAGAAAGCAAAAGGGTACTCTGGGGCAAAATTGCACAGAAAGGAGCAGAGGAAGACAAGACTGGGATGGAAAAGTAGAGAACAGAAGGAAACAGAATTGAAAACGAGCAGGGAGATATAAAACTAGAGGACATGAGAGATGAATACACAAAGATAGTAAATAGAGGAAAAGAGAAATACTTAACAATTTCAGACATGATATAAGTGGACATTACATGTTGATTCTTACTTTATTATTCTTTATTAAACACCCAAGAAGTGAGAGAGAAGAAAAATTAAGGATTTTACTGAAATTTTACAACTTTATTGGAATCCAAAATACTATGCTTAGCATTTTTATTGAGCTCAAAAATATCTATTTTTCTGTAATGAAAGACATGCATGAAGACAGAAAAGATGGGAACATGATGACTGGCATATGTTTGCATGACATTTTTGTATGTGTGAAGAATTAAAAGAAATGTTAAAGAAATCTCTATGTAATGAAGATGCAATTCCTCAGCACACTCTCCTGGGGAAGCTAAGTCTTCAAGAAGACTTCAGAGATATCTCTGTAGGAAGACCAGCTGGAGAATGAAATATGTGGGTGACTGTAATGAGCACTACCGAGGAAAGACATAATTGCACTCTTCTGGAAAGGTATTTTGGCTACTGTGGCTACTTGAAACAGTGAGCAAGCCAGACAAACAGGTTGAGTCCCTCCCTCATCAGTGGTGGTAAAATTGTCCCAGTGCTTGGACAGTCACGCTGCCCAATCCTCCAGCCTCCCGTGTCGCCTCTGTCTTGCCGAGACAGAGCCTGGCCAGGCCTTTCTCATCAGTGTGCTCATCAAAACGAGGCATTTCTTTTTAGTATGTTTTTATCCTCTAGAATATGGTGATTTTCCATCAGTGCCTGGCCACTGAAATGAACTTCCAGATCCAAAGCACTGATTGCAGAAATATCCTTCCAAAGAGAGAAGCTGGTACATCACATTCCTCAGGAAATCCAGATGGGGACTGTTGAACAAATAAGACCATCTGTGCTATGAGGTAACCTAAAAGCATTTATAATCATGTTCAGGGGAGAGTTGCCCCTATTATTAATGCAGTGATCTAAGGAGGCCTAAATTCAACTAAAATACAGAATTGTTTGCTAATTGCATTAATAATCATTCCTTTCCTGAAAAAAGATAATTTATAACCATTTCCTGTGTTGTACCAAAAGCATATGAAAACACATCATGCATTTAATCAAAACTTCTTGCATTATATTTATATTTATATTTTTTCTGTTTCTTTTTTTTGGTTTGCACTGGAACATTTTATTCTGGAACTGGCAGTATTGCTGAGGACATCACTGCCATTTACATGTGTTTATCTCTCACTTGCAAACTTTGTTCAAACAGTGACAGGTTAGAGTTCTGGATTTTTATTTGCATTGATTATGTCCAAAAATCTGGCTCAAATCTGACTGTTATAGCCAAAATGTTGATTGCTACTTACAATTTATTTCACTACAAATACCATTAATATTTTCTGCCTTTTAGGGACATGAAAAATTATCAGAACCCCAGGACATGGGTTGGATCACCACATCCTCTGCTTTCTTCTTACTAACCCTGTTCTGGTCACTGATGGAAGTTGCCCCTTCCTTATTGACCTTTAGATTTCTGATCCTAAAACACTCCTGTTAGTCAGGGGGTGCCTGGCGAAATGACATGATTAAAGCTGAATACCTGATTCAAGGATACACAGTGCCTTGTCACTTGCAAGTCTCTTTGACTTCACGCACCATACAGGATTGACCAAGGTAACTATGCATAAATATTGATGAGCTGCATTCCAGTGCAAAGGCAAGTGAACAGAAGTTAAAAATATATATATGCTTGCATACACAGCTTCAATCTTGGGTTTAAAGAAGCCTCTGTCACTGCCTGTTATTCAGGTGTCAGGATACTCTACTTTTCTAACCATAACCATAGTATGGCATCTTCACCTTCAGATGGTATTTCCTGAAATAAATATGATAGGGTGCAAGCTGTTTTTAATGCCAGTCTGTTCCCTGAGATCTTTCTGAGGTTTCATTCAGCTTCAACTCTCCTGTCCCTTAAAGTATGTACTGCAGGCTGAGCCAAATCTCCTCAGGATCTATTTATTATATTTCCACCAGTTATAACGGGAACCTAGAAGTAAGTCTACTATACTGGCGAACACTTAAGTTTATGTGTCTTAGTCTCCAGCTGAATGCTTCCCCTTCTATCCTAAAGATAAATCAGTTAATATGACGATTGTGTTAAGACTGAATATACTGATAGTTACATTTTTGATCAGCCATTTTTTAATATTCTGTTTCACAATTTTTAGTGGCAACACTTTAAAATATTTTACAGAGATAAAGACACTGCAGAGAAAAATCATTGCAAAAGGAGGTAGAATCCAACTGCCGAAGAAAAAGCACAAGTTAAGGTATCATACGTTTGCCATATCCTATTCTAATAGAAGACAAGTCAGATATGTGTAATAGCAAACGATTACTATCTGGTTGAAATAATTCATGTATATCTCTTTCTTGGAACAGATCATGCACAAACTAGTGAATTTGTCTTCAATTTTACTAATGCAGTGCAATCTCTTACCTTGGAAAAAAAAAAATGTGTATATAGTTCCACCAAAAACATTTACGTCTGCAGCTTACCTATTTGTTAAACTCGTGTCAACTTTAAATGGGTGTGACATTCCAGACAAAATAAACTTCAATTGCAAAAAAAATATGAAAAGGCCACAATCATTTTTAGCTATTACAGCATTTAAATATTTGCTCAGTATTGGCATCATAAAATTGAGATAGATTATCTCTTATGTTGGATGATAGCAAGGTGTGGACATTATCATAATCAACTGAGCTGTGTGTAAGTGAAATATTTAGACAATGCTAATTGACTTGGTTCCTCTGCAGCCAACGGAAAGAGAAAGAAATCTTCACATGGTTATTTGTTTAATCCTGAGGCAGGTTTGTAGGAAACTTGGAAGAACTTATTCTTTGGGTATGTGTTTCTATCTTTACTTACTATTGAGCGAGGCTAGATGATTAGTTTACACAAGATGTTCAACCTCCAGACACCTGGACTACATGGGATAAGTCCCACCCAAAGTGCCCATGGCAAACTGGGTCCTGCAGCAGCTTGGAAGCATTGGTGGTTGCAGCAGCGGTCGAAGCACTTAGTAGTATGGAGCTGTGATTTCACCATCAGTACCTGAAAGAAGAACATCTTGCCATGGCCAGTGTTCTGCTTCCCTGACTGGAATTCAAGTGGAGTTCATGAGCTACTACTTCCAGGCTTTTTGAAAAACTTATCTCCCAACACATGCATTTGCTTTAACCAAAGGGAATTACTTGATGGGCTGTAGCTCATTTAACCTTAAGACTCTGTTCTCTTAATGTTTACCTTGCAGTGATATCTGACTAATGGCTAATAATCAAAAAAGATGAAGATGAGAAGCAGGAAAAGCAATAAATTGAACATAAACGTATGCAGACCTGAAGAAGCTGACTAATAGACCATCAAGGGCAACCACCCAAGCGAACCTTGGAAAGGTTTAGCCACAGCTTTGATGAGAAGATATGAAAATAGGAATGGCAAGAAGAACAAGATTATCAGGTGTCTCTCAGAAAAGAGCAAATTTATTATGAGATATTTCAGGGGGATTGTAGCACTGTGTAAAGTTTATTACTTGTAGTTGAAAGAGGATTGTGGGAATGTGTGAAAAATTTTATGCAAAGTTTTGGGGAAGAACCACAGGGAAGGATCAGGTTGGCTTGGGTAGCAATGAGCATGGGAATGCAGAGGGATAAGCAGGCTCTGGTTAGTATGCTTTCTGAGCAAGCTTTGTGCCCTGCACTGTGGCTTCTCCTGCCTTATTGCTAAACGCTTGCTGCATGAGAGCACTCTCCATCCTCTTTTTGTGTGCCCACCAAAACGAGGTGGTACTGCGTCTTGCCTGCATGATACAGGCAGGAACCTGCAGCTCCAGGACATAGGATTTGTCTCCACTTTAGATGGCTCAGATTTCTCTTAACATCTCCATTTTTTTTTTCCTAACAAGATAGCCAGCAACACGTGTATATCTCAGTTTAGCAAAATGCTAGTTGGTTATTAGTTGTCAGTTGCTATTGCCAGTGTGAGAACATATATACACACTGCCATGACACTGAGGCAATTTCATTCTTTTAAGGAAAGTTTTGGACAGGCATGCCATCGAAAACAGAGATACCTTGGAAAAGAACTACAAGAAATGACTCTTAATGGACCAGGTTTAAATCACTGTTGAATAAATTAATTATTCAAGAGGCAATTCCAGTCTGTTCATGGAGCATTTGTAAGCAGTAACAACAGTTTACATGAAAGACCCCAAGGTGAGAAATTCAGGGTTTTAAGTTCTGTTTTGTAAGCTGGAAAACATTTCCACACAAAGGGATATTTTTATTAATCAGAGCTTCAGACAGGCCGTTTTGATTCTCTCCATGGTCAACAGGGTTCCACTCAATTAGTACTACAAGAAATGTAATCTATGGCAATAATAGAACACCAAAAGAGATTATTATCAGGTTTTGAATCATGCAAGGAACAAATAGCCTTTGCTTAATTTTCCACTTGGTTCCATACGGATTGCCATAGATCCTTGAAAGATGCCAGAAATATTTATTGGAGTCAAGTAAAGTTCATGTAGTCTTTTTTGGGTTTATTCAGCTTTTTTCTTCCAGTATATTTCCCTCATTTATCATGATGACCCTTGACTGCAGTTAATATTAATGGTCTCATCTTCTAATGAGTTCTGCAAATATTTTCTTCTGTGTTCCTTTGCTCCTCAGCCATAGCAGAGGTCCTGTCAGTTTCTCAAAGAAAGGACTTTTTCTTCTATGATGTAAGTTGTTTCTTTATGCCTGTGACTTCAGGCTAGAGAGTGACTACCTTGTAGCTGCTTTTCAAAGCATTGTTTCCCTGGTGACTTCTTGGGCCTCTGACTGTCCAGAAACCTAATAATAATGATGCTTTTTTTTCTTCTGCAAAATTTCAGATCAACAGCCTTGCTCCTATTCCCATTTACCCATTTCCCATCCAATGTATTTATCTTCTAGTTACAATAGCATCTTGAAGAAAGAGGTATTGGCGATAAATAAAAATATCTGAGTGAGAACATATGGTACACTACTTTCTCTTGTCATGTATTTTGTGCAAATAATAGTTCTTGACTTGGTAGTCTTCATGTGATAATAGGCAACTGAATTAAAAAACATAAAATAAAGTGTCATTTTAAATAACATCATGTAAATTCCCAGAGATTGCATTTGTAAAAGCACCAAGATAGAACACTAAGATACCTCCCAGAGAATAGAATTGCAACTATAACTATTATTTTTTAACCTGTCAGTAATTTTCATATTATCTGTATCTTTCATGACTCAGTTGAGCAAAGATTCAATGATATTCCTCTCATGTTTCTATTAGATTTATTTTTAAATGTTTATTGGCTTGAGGTCCATAACCAATCACAGAATCATAGAATCATTACAGTTGGAAAAGACTTTCAACGTAATCAAGTCCAACCATAAGCCCTTTAACACCATGCCTATTAAATCATGTCCCTGAGTGCCTCACCTGCACGTTTCTTGAACACTGCCAAGGATGGTGACTCCAGCACTTCCTTGGGCAACTTGTTCCAGTGCTTGACTACTCTTTCTGCATAGAATTTTTCCCTAAGATCTAACCTAAACCTCTTCTGACACAATTTGAAGCCATACCCTTTTGTCCTATTTTCAGTAGTTATTCTGGAGAAGATATTAACACCTGCCTCACTACAATCTCCTTTCAGATAGATGTAGAGAGCAGTAAGGTCTCCCCTGAGCCTCCTCTTCTCCACACTAAATAACCCCAGCTCCCTCAGCCGCTCGTTCTGTGCTTCAGAGCCTTCACCAGCTTTGTTGCCCTTCTTTGGACATGCTTCAGCACCTCCACATCTTTTAACGAGGAGCCCAAAACCGAACACAATATTCGAGGTGTGGCCTCACCAGCACCGAGTATAGGGGGTGCAATCACTTCTCTAGTCCTGCTGGCTACACTGTTCCTGATACAAGCCAAGGTGACATTGGCCTTCTTGGCCACCTGGGAACACTGCTGGCTCATGTTCGGCCGACTGTTGACCAACACCAGCAGATCTGTTTCTGCCATGCAGCAATCCAGCCACTCTGCCCCAAGCCTATAGCACTGCATGTGGTTGTTGTGACCAAAGTGCAAGACCCAGCACTTGGCGTTGTTGAATCGCATATGGTTGGTCTCAGCTCTTTGATCCAACCTGTGCCTTTCTACCCTCAAGGATGCTTACTCTTTCTTCCAGCCTGGTTTCATCTGCAAACTTGCTGAGGAGGTACTCAATCCCCTCATCCAGATCATCGATAAAGATATTAAAGAGGATGGGTCCCAACACTGACCCCTGGGGACACCACTCGTGACCGTTCACCAGCTGGATTTAACTCCATTCATGACCACTCTTTGGGCCTGGCCATCCAGACTCTTTTGCTTAGCGAAGAGTACATCTGTCTAAGCCATGAGGTGCTGGCTTCTCCAGGAGAAGGCAATGGGAGACAGTGTCAAAGGCCTTACTGAAGTCTTACTTACATACAAAGGCCTTACTGAAGTAGACCACATCCACAGCCTTTCCCTCATTCTCTAGGTGGGTCACCTGGTTATAGAAGGAGATCAGGGTGGTGAGGCCTGCCTTTCCATGAACCCATGTTGGCTAGGGCTGATCCCCTGATTGTCACATAGATGCTGTGCCATTACCCTCAAGATGATCTGCTCTATAACTTTGCCCAATACCAGGGTCAGGCTGACAGGCCTGTAGTTCTCTGGATCCTCTATATGACCCTTCCTATAGAGGGGTGTCACACTGGTAAGTCTCCTTTTGTCTGGAACCTCCCTTGTTGACCAGGACGGTTGAGAGATGATAGAGTGGCTTGGCGAGTGCTTCCAGCAGCTCCCTCACAGTCCTCATGTGGATCTCATCTGGCCCCACAGACTTGTGAGTGTGCAAGTGGAGTAGCAGGCCACTGACTGTTTCCTCCTGAATTATGGGTGTTTTCTTCTGCTCTCCATTGGTGTCTTCCGGCTCCTACAGTAGCCAAGTACCTTGATGATAACTGATCTGGGTGTTAAAGATTGAGGCGCAGAAGGCATTAAGTACCTCAGCCTTATCCTCATCCTTGGTGGCAATGTTCCCTGCCACATCTAATAATGGATGGAGATTCTCCTTGGCCCTCCTCTTCTTGTTAATGTATTTGTAGAAACATTTTTTGTTGTCGTCTTTTACAGTGCTGGCATTATTGAGTTCCATCCAAGCTTTTGCCTTTCTAATTTCCTCTCTACATATCCTAGGGATGTCCTTGTGCTCTTCCCATGTTGTCTGCCCCTTCTTCCAAAAGGTGTCTTTTATGGAGATATAAAAGGCAAGAAAGAAAGAAGCCAACCCAAGAGGAAAGCAAAATCAAGCAAGCAAGAAAGCAAGCAAGAGAAAAGTAAGTAGGAAATTGGATAGCAAGAAATAGAAAACGATAATGGGAACCAAAATGAATGGGAAAAAAAAAAGAGGAAAGAAAAAAGGGCAAGCAAAAAGGCTATTGAAAAAAGATAAAAGGAAAGAGAAAAGAAAAAAGTAAGAAAAAGCAAAAAGAAATAATCTGTGAATGAAAAGCAGGGAAAGAAAAGACAAACAAAAAAGAAAAACAAAAGAAAAGGAGAGAAAATGGGAAAGAAAGAAGCGACACAAAAGGAAGGAGACAGAAAAGGAACAGGAATGGACAAGTTAGGAAAATAAAATCTGGAAAGAATGGCAAGGGAAAAAGAAAGGATGAAAGAAGCAGAGAAAAAAGGAAAGATAAAAGGAAAAAAGCAAGAAGAAAGAAGAAAAAGGTGAAGATACACAAATCCCACTCACAAATGTAGTCCTCCTACATTAGACTGAGCTTCTGCTACTGAATGTCACTGCAGCCTCAGGGAAGAGGATGTCCCTTTGGGAGGAGGATTTGTTTTTCTTCACTATTTTCTTCTTCCTCTGGTTTTGTTCTTTTTCCTTTTTTCTTTCCTTTTCTTTGATTATAGGCTTCTATAGTGAGCCAGAAATTTCATTTTTTCAGGCTATTAAACATAAAGGTACTTCAAAATACTTACCCAGATATTTTAGACTATCTTCTGCTCAATCTGTCCTTGGTACCTCAGATACTGTGTCCCTTTCTCACTAAGCCATTACTCCTGCACCTCCTAGAAATGACAAGTACTCTTCATAGGATGTTGCATTCTGCTTTCACTCAGACTATTGTAGAGAAGTTCCTTTCCCTAATTAATGAACCAAGTGAGAGGTCCCATGCACTCACAGATGAAATTATTCAATTCTTTCAGTTTAAAACAGTACTATAAAATTATGCTCTCTGAGGTACTTGTAGCTACTAATTCTCAGGTCTAATTAATGAAGGGAGCTTGGATCTCCTTGGGCAGAGAATAAGGTCAGGGTGCCCATAGTCTGCATTTAAATAGTTTCAGGCCGAGAATTCTTTCCCCTGTGGCTTTTGACTACCGCATTGCTTTCTCTGATGCCAACTTTACTTTTTAGGTCTAGAGGAAAGCATATATGTAAGTGCAAATAGTTAATACCATGAGTAAGTACAAAGTAGAAAAAGTCATATTTCATTTATAAATTAGTACAGAAACGTGTTTCTAGGAAAGCAATTTTGCTTCAGTACTTGAGTTAGTGGCATTGGGGAATCATTCATACCATTTGCTTAGTAGCTCTAATTAGTTCTTTGGGAGTATTTACCTCTCTCTACTGACTAGATGGAAGCTTTATGCTCTTAAAATTTGGTAACTTCAATCACATTTAATCAGATACAAAAAGTATCTTCTTCTGATGATAAGCCTGATGGTGGGAACACTTTGTGACATTAATAGAAGACAATTACAACAGTCTGGCATTACGTTATTTACAGAGAACAGGTAGCAGCATAAAGAAGTTAGATATAAAAAAAGGCACTAGAACTTTGTCTAAATATCTACTTAAGTAGTGGGTTTTACACAATTCCCATATAATCACAGTCTATAACAACAAAGCTTCTTATTTTACTATTCAGATAGTTATGAAACTAGATGCAAAGTTTTAGTTACTAGCATGTTACACTTTTTTATTATCATTGACTTGATGCCTATACATTCCTGAGCTGAAGGAGTGGTAATGCAGTTCTCTTCTGAAGAGAAAATAGGAAAACACATATAAAGATGGATTTTTTTAATGAAGCAACCCTAATATTTTGGAAATAAAAAACAGTTAGCTTTCAGGCAGTATTTTGAAAACAGCCAGAAAGAGATTGTTTTCTAAATAAACAGGATCATGAAGCTGTAATTGTTGTCAGTGAATGCTGGATGCAATTTTCATCATGTCTTTCAATAGCCCCAACTCTTCTAAATTTTTTAGCAGCTGAACTTTCCTGGGTAATGCATCCTGAAGCTTGTCTATGTGCACACCAGTCACAGCATGTACATGCACAGTACATGCACAGATGGGAGCTCACTAGCAAACTCTGTGGTCAGGGACTCCTTGCCCCTCATTAGCAAATAAAAAAATATACTTTTTTCTTGATAAATGAAAAGCCTTTTGCCCTTCCCATGTAACCTTATCACACTGTTCACAGTGCAAGACAATTTCACCTAAGCATATATTCTTGGCTACCATTCTGTTCCAGTTCTGATTGCCAGGTTAGACCATTCCTGCTATTCTGTATGATGTAATTTTTAGTCTATGTAAATGTAAATTTTAGTCTATAAATTCTATGAAATATGTTTTCCCTCTACATGAAAAACTTCTGGAAAACAGCTTAGCTTAGTCAGTATCAGAGAGGAAGAGAATCAAATAGAATTGAATAGAATCAAATAGAAGGTCAGCATGAATTCCAGCTTCCTAAAGATACTTTACCAGACACCAGAGCATTTCAGACAATGCTGTAAGGAAAATAATCCTAGTTATTAATCTGCCAGGCTGTCTAAGGAACCCTTAGATGTTGCTGGATTCAGAAAAGTCATAGCTATTCTCCTAAATATTAGTCCCATTGCAATTATGGTGAGAAGACTGTAAACAGGAATTTCTAAGGAAAAAAAAAGAAAAACAAACAAGAAGAACAACCACAAAATCCTGCTGCTAGAATTTATTTTCCAGTCATTTCTCCCTCCCAGAACAGGCAAGTAAGAGCTGATCTCCCAGGACTTGCGAAGGAGAATCCATCTCTTTTTACCTGCCCTAGGGAATCCTCTCCCCATATAGCATTTCTTGCATGATGCTCTCACTCCCTTTCCCCAGTGAAAAAGACTTGTGGATCTTATGCAGATTTTGGATGCAGGATGGAGCAATGAAAGCTGTAAAAATCAGCTTGCAAATTGTTCACTACCAAAAGCAGACCTACTTCTGAACAGTTTTTGTTTGAATCATTCCATGTCTACTGTATCTCCAGAGAGGTCTATTTCTTTTTTCTTTTTAGAGAATAGTAATAAATAATCCTGAAAAATATTGCTTTAGTCAGCTTTCATATATATTTTCACAAACCATATTTCATCACAAGACAGTAGCAGATCTAGCCTTTCCTACACTGTCAGAGAGCCTTATTCCTGTCACTTAGACGTAACTAGAAGCAGAAGTTCTGCAAGAACAGTTATCTGAATTTGTGTACACATTGCTTATTTGGAAACTATAAAATTAAGTTTGACTTCCCAGAGAGGAGGAGACCAAAAATTATATTCAAATGAAAACAACAAGCTAATCTGTGTGGGCTCTTCACTGCTAGGTAAATTATGTCTGACAAAAACCAGAGAAAAAAATAATACCTTGCACTGCAGTAATGTTTTCTATCTGTGCACCTAAACAGAGTTTCACAAACCTGAAGTAACAGAAGTGTTCAAAATCTCTTGCTTTGGGCCACCAAAAGGATGCAATTTTCCATTTTCTTTCTTTTTGATTCTATTGGAAGTACTAGCAGTAGGTCACGGAGTAATTCTGGTTGCGAGGAGTTATAGTGATATACATGTAGCATGGAGTGAGTAGCACCACTCAGCAACCTTCCTCCTTTTCGCTAGGGCCAGGAATATGGGACACTGTTGGCCATGGGAATGCTGGCACTCACTGTTGTAAAACCCATGCTGCTAAGGAGGAGGTAGTAAAAATACTGCAGTGTGGAGATCTGCCTCATACGCTGCACTGCAGAATGCCCACAGCCAGTTATGGGTATATGAAGGGCAAATATGAACCTGGATGAGATCCAGCAGCTTCTCACGGGGGTATGTGGTGGGGCTGCCCCCACAGACTGTCCTCAGGTTGCAGAGATTGAGAGTTGCCTCCTCACTGGTAACAGCTATTTGCGTGTAGCTTGATGCACTTCCTTGTTGTCCCTGGATATTTGGAATAAATTCTTCCTTTTGCAAGGGTCATTTCTCGGGGCATTGTCTTTATTGGTGTTGCCATTTCAGAGTTCTTCAAGTGGCTGATGCATGTGGCATGGTCCCTTGAGAAATCAACTGGAATACTATCTGCCAGGAAGGAATGTAAGAGAGATAATAAAGTAAACAAAGCAACTCCCATAGGGCGAAGACACTTCCAGAATAGTAATGCCTCAGAGAGTGGAATTTTATAGGGAGTAGGAAAGTATTGTCTGGGGAAGGACATTTTTACAATTATTAATCATTAATGAGCATGCCAGTTTTCTGCCTCATGACTCTCATAAACTCCCCCAGAGCCAGGTTTCTCGGGGTTTCTCTAGGTTCTCCAGATTTCTCTAGATAGCAAAGCCGACTTTGTCCTGCTGGGGCTGAAGTGCTAGCAAACTTTGGGTAGGTGCACTTAGTAAGTCATATTTTTCTCACAAGAGAGACCAGAGGTGTGGGGTTCAGTAAATGCCATTCAGTTGTTATATACTACACAGTTGTTACACCTAAAAATGCAGCAGTTCTCCTATTGGAAAGAGGGCAGGGAGGCTCAAACAGATTGCTTTTTGAACTGGGGAAAAAAGCATTAGGTGTCCAAGGCCAGGGGCTCTGAGCAGCTTTGGAAGGTGCCAGAGGTGCTGGGCTAACATGAGTTACACCAGTATAACATAAGCTACACCAACAGAAAGGTAAATTCTAGGTAAGGCAAGTGATGTGCAAGGAAAGGAGACCGCACAGGAGGTGGGCTGTGCTGCAGGCACGACACGGCTTCTTCCCCTGCTCTCTCTTGTCTACATCCTCAGAGCTGAAGTCAGGGCAGTTAGAGGTACCCTAATCCAGGAGAGAGCCCCTTTTTCCTTCCCAGTTCCAGAAGGTTTTTGTCCCTCTGCCAGGCCCGGCAGGAGCATCTCTCTGTGTTGCTTTACCCTGTCCATGACTTCAGGCATGTTCAGACCAGGGTGGAAGGACTTTGCTAACTTGTGTCCTTTCTGCAAGGTCCTCACAGGTTCCCCAGACACCTGTGGCTTTTGATTGCCTGAGGGATTCTCCAGGCCCTCAGTTTTATGAAGCATGGAGAATCCCGGCACTCAGAAGGTGAGGAGCCTGCAGCTGGCCCAGCCATGACCATGAGTCATGCCTGACCATGAGTCACGCGGTGCCCTGTGGCATGCACCGTAACTCTTATGTAAACCCAGATTAAATTAATCCTTACTCAGCTCCTAGAGGAAAATGTAGGAACCACAGGGATCCTCATAGAAAATCTGTTTTATCTGTCTTATCTGCCTTATCTGTAATTTGTTACAACCAGGGATGTCTCCGCGATCTACTACTGAAAGACAAGTAAATAGCAAAAATAGTAAGCAAAACCAAGCTAGTGGGAGAAGAGTCAAAGACAGATGCATTTACCAACTAATGAGCCAAATCCAAACTTATTTTCCCCAATCAAAAATGCAGGTGAGGGAGATTTTCTAGGTGATTTGGTGCCTACCTTAAGAAATCCTCTGAGGTGAAAGGGATTTACGCACATAAATACCTGGAAAATGGCCCCGAAGCAAAGGACTCAGGGATCTGGAACATTGGGCTGGACTGCTGAAAGAGATAATGCTGTCTCCTGCCAGACCAGGGTGAGGGGTGGTGATAAGGTACAGCCTGATGCATCACATGTGCTCTGGGTTGCTAAAGGCAGTAGCAGCCCCAGGTCTGTTTTTTATCTGTTTGGATTAGCAAGCAGGTACTGTCCTGCAGAGCTGAAATCTTGAATTCCTTGTGTATTAGATTCTAGACATAATTTAGGTTTGTATACAGCATAAATGTGGATGTATTCTGCTAGATTCATTCTGTCATCTGAAGACTGGTTGATAGACAGATAAATAGATACATAGAGATCCTGCTATATAGTTAGCTGATGCGTAATGAATATTAAACAGACATTATTTATGATAAACTCCAGTTCTTCTTTCCTGAAAAAAGTACATCTGTTTTGCATTTCTCTCTATAAATAGAATGGCAAGACAATAGTTAACTAATCTGTAATCTGACTTCTGGAAATATCACATACAATTTTTCCAGACAATTTAAACTGCTACAGATTTATCCACGCTTTTGGTTTCACATAAATAGAAATAGAAAATATGCATTGGAATTATACGTAAATACATAATAAATTTTATCTCAAAAAATGGATTTATCAGTTTATGCAAAAATAAAACCTTGCTTGTTTTTTTTCTGAAAAATAAAGTTGCACTCAGCTATTTCATCTGAGTTCAGGTATATTTTGTATACTTCAATAAACGTACGGATATTATTACAGCAGGTTACAAACATCTTCAGCTCGAGACATCATATTTTAGACAAATGCAGTTCATCAGTTTCTGCGATTGAATTAATGACTTGTAATAAAAAGAGTGATTAATTCATTTGACATCTTGGAGACTATAATAGCATAATCAGATGCTTGGCCTGACCATTCATACACCATCTGAGAGCTGCCTGTAACACGCTACAACATTATACGCTCCACCTGTTTCTTGACACGGTGCCTGCTGTGAAAGTGCGAGAACATAATTCAAGCAGAATTTTAGCACATGTATTTGCACGGCGGGTGGGGGAAGGCACAATAGCTTCAGATGAGCTTCCCCCTTACTCATCCTGAAAGGAAAGGTCGGAGAACGAGCAAAGATTGGTGGGGTACAGTCTTAGCAGGATAAATGGTAAAACACAAAGAGGCCATAGGGACTATGTGGAGGGCTTGTGTCACTAAGGAAAATCCAATACTAAAAGCTGGAGGGATTTAGGATAATAACTTACCTCTTGCTTTAGATAGGGGACATAGTCCTCAGACCTTTTACTGAGTTTATTCTCTTGCATGCTTCATTTCTCTTGTTTATTGTGAAACAATACCTTTTTTGTTTTGTTTTCTTCATAGGCATGTAGAGATCACACTAGGCAAGAATTCACTATAAAAAAGGAATAAAATCCAAATGCAATTTTCATGATCATTCTCAGTATAATAGTATTTATTGCCTGGAGTTTTATGACACTTTTAGTTTCCTTAAATACAGTATTGTTCCAGAACTCTATTATGACAGGGAGGGCTGCAACAAGGAGATGACAAGGGCATCAACAGCAGTGCAAAATGCTGACAGTAGCTGCTAAAGAACCAGAGGAATAAGCTCCAGCTCAACAAACATATTCAACAGTAATGACAATACATTCTCTATTTACTTCATTCTTAGCAGCTTTACTGGAATCTCTGCACTACTGGGAATCACAAATTGATAAGGCAACTTGATGACTCAGGAACAACTTCTCTGAAGTCAAAGACTTATTTTGTTTGCTGCATTGTGACTTTCTCATTTGAATCTTTTAATCTAACCCACAAAAATGCTTGAACTAGAGTGTGATTTTTAACAAAGCAGAGGTTTCTGCTGTGTCCTTGGCTAAACAGCAGAAGAGATTTGCTGCCACTGTGTAACGTGCTTTCTGCAGACTGACAGAGTGTCTCTGTCACAGGAGAAGATGTACTTCAGTGGCTCTGCAGATGTACTTCAGTCTGTTTATGCTACACACAGTACTTGGCACAGAGGTTTATGGAAATATGTTGCATAAACTTTTTACAAATGCGATTTGGGCCTTTCTGCTTGTTGATAATGATGTTGACCTATTGGCAGGTGTATTGAGGTAAACATATCAGCACTGGATGCCGTAGGCTTGTGAAGGAAATCTGGATTTGGGTATAAACTCCAGGACCTGCCCCTTCTATAAATAAAACAAATCTCTTCAGTGAGCACATTCCAGGCAATCTGAAAATGTGCAGTTTTTCTCCCTGTGGAGTACATGAAGTGAGAAATGTCACTGGCAACTTGAATATGGAAAAAGTGTACTTTTAGACATATTTCATACTGAAGATTTTTTAAAATGACTCTGAGGCATGTACTTTGGTTACTGAATTACCTCCTTGTCCATCTCTCATGTCTTGAAAGATTTCTCTCTCAGTCTTCAATCTTTAGCCCTTTCAACTACGTCACCATCTGCCACGCATGAAGCAGCCTAGGAATACCAGTCACCTGCAGGTAGGTGAAAGGGTGAAAGGTTTGTTCCACCGAAAATAGAAATCTAGGTCAGGTGAAGGGAATTGTCTTCAGGACATTCCCCATTGTGATAAGGTGATGATTGTCTCAGAGTGGTGTCTGCCACCAGATGACTGCACTGAGGGGAGTTGACTCCCATCTCCATCCAGCTGCTGTTCTGAGATCATCCCCTCCCTGGTGTTTGATCCTTCCCGTCTCTCCCCGAGACATCTCCACCCACTTGTCTTACTGACATCTCGTCTGTTTCTTGGAAAAGTGTGTAACCCTTTTCTTTCTGGAATTCTCCAGGGCACAGTGGGATTTGGGTCCCTAATGGGGGCTGCCTGGTGATGCTTCAACACAAATAATGCAGATGGAGCCTCTTGCTCTAATGCAGATGACTAAGGGACTCAGAGAAGGAGTATAATGAGCTGGAAGGTTATCAAGATCTTTACTGATATGGAGGGTGGGATGCTTTCCCCTGCGCATACATACTGGATCAAAAAAAAAAAAAAAAAAAAANGATACTGGATCAAAAAAAAAAAAAAAACTGAGCAGAAGCTAGATAGCCAAGATCTAAGACCCTTTAGCAACAAGACCCTGAGTCGAACTATGAGACAGAATCACCTATCATCTTTTGTCAAAAAATTCCTTAGGCTTCAAAAAGTTTCACAGGTAAAAACAATAAACAGAAGGAACAAAGTCCATTTCTGGGTCTTCCTGTCTTTCAAATAAAATCATAGTAACCACTAAAATCTTAAAAACAAAAGTCTGAAAATACAGGTTTGCCACTGACATAGGTCACAGACTCATCACTGAATCCTTGATAGGAATTCCTGTGAAACTCCCAATAAAGGATTCATTAGTATCTTCTTTCAGATATTTGTAGACCTTCAATAAAACCAAGTAGATACACCGTATAATACAGCTGCCTGTAACAACATTAATGTTTCATTAATTTGATTTCATTTTCTGTGGATATTATTTTATAACAATACTTTACACGATGTCATGAGCAATTATCTTCATTTTAGATCTGCTAGATTTTCAGACGAAATTCTATACTAGGCATTTAAGTGAAAATAATTAAAAATTGGAAAATGATTTGAAGAGATTACTCAAACCAAAATGACTAGGAAATGGGCTTACCCCTTTGGGGTTTCTGCTTGATGCTTGGGGCAACTCCTTCCACACATGCCTTGTATGAAGGCAACCCCTTCACACAGGTGTGACGATTGAAGATAGATATAATCTATGCTCCTGCTCCAGATACCCACACCCATTACCTGCGGCATCACTTAGGTAAAGTTACTGCAGAGGTGATCCAGCAGCTTTGCTCCAGGCTTCATCTAGACTTTCTTATGAAAGATGTCCCTTAACTCTTGCTATGTGTGAGAATTTTCGACATGTCTCAGGAAAACCATGGAGCCACAAAAAGGTTTTGTACTGCAAGGAGACTTTTTACAGATTTACTACTTTCTGGCAGGTTAGAACCTATGAAACTCAGGTTCTCTTCTTGTGTGACCTTAGTTGAATCACCTTGTGCCTAACTGCCTAACTGAAAAATGGGTGAAAGAAGCCTACAGGCTCTCAGGGTTTCCCCTGGTTCTCAGGTTTTCCACCTCACAAGCAGTCCTGGGCGTAAAGTGGCTCTGACCTCAGCAAGGAAACCCCACATGCCCTCCCTTGTTCTAGATGCTGCACATCTGGCATGACTGATAGATACCAGATAGGACAGCCAACAGCTTGGATGGGCACAGAGCAGATCTCTATATAAATGCCACTATGATTGTTGATATCAACACACAAGTTGTTGATCTATTANAATGGGTGACAGAAGCCTATAGGCTCTCAGGGTTTTCCCTGTAGGTTCTCAGGTTTTCCACCTCACAAGCAGTCCTGGGCGTAAAGTGGCTCTGACCTCGGCAAGGGAACCCCACATGCCCTCCCTTGATTTCTAGATGCTGCACATCTGGCATGACTGATAGGTACCAGATAGGACAGCCAACAGCTTGGATGGGCACAGAGCAGATCTCTATATAAATGCCACTATGATTGTTGATATCAACACACAAGTTGTTGATCTATTAGTAGTAATTTTGTACCCAAAAATTGCACCCATTTGAATTGCTTTGAAAATACCAAAGAGACAAACGAAACAGGGAAAACATGTGGTGGCCTTATTATCCAAGTGAATGGCACACTATGCCTGGAAATCTCCTATGTGATGGCACATTGCTGCTAAAAAGCCCACTTCCAGCTCAATTTTCACCGAGTGGAGCACCACCAAGCATTTTGATGTGATGCAAGCACAAGCCAAAACACTCCAAAATGGGAGTCGGGTTTAGAAAGCTGCTCACAATCCACATAAAGATATTCACAGTCCTCATTGTCTGTCAGGGAGAAAGCTCTGCTTCACATTGCTTCTACTCTCCTTAGAGGCAAAGGAAATTCTTCTTCCCATTTTCCTCGCAAGATTTCAGAAACGTGATGAGTGCTAGAAATACTGGAGACTTTTAAATGTAGAAATATCAGCAAAAGAAGGTCAGCCAAGCCAGAAGTAAGGATGGGAGAAATTGCATTCTCTCTTCATAGTTTGAAAAAAAAAAAGTAAATCATTTAATCAAAATGCTTGACTAAAGCTTTGAAATGTTGCCAGGATGGTTTTAAGGTTTTGGTTTTCCCAAGAAAATAATTTCAAAATGTGACTGAGACTGGGGAAAATATGAATTTAATCAGCCCCTGAGATATCTGGTCTTTCCTATCAGTCTCACAGTTGTCACCACTACACATGTCCCATTCTCACAAACCTTATGAATCTTTTGTTTGTTTGTTGTTTAGCTCAGGTCTACCAGAGCAATATTAGGACTGTGGTTAGGTATCCAGGTGTTCAAGGAAGAGGTAGAGAGATTCCTCTCTTGTGCTTGATGCAACTCTCTTGTTAACACCTAGCTTGAAGAGAGAAGCTACTGGCTGATTTTTGCACACAAGGAACAAAAAATAGACTAGAAGGAAGAAGCATACTTTGAGAAGGAGTCAGTTGAAATCGGAGCTTCTGAAGAAAAACTGAAAACAGTATAAGAATATCTGGGATGTAAGGTTTGTGCTGAAATGTGACATCTTATTTCTATGTTCCTAGAGGATAGTTGAAGGAAGTCTGTGTCAGACTGGGTTTGAAAGAATTGCATTTGTGATACAGGAATCACAAAAGATAAAGCCTCACAACTTCAGGAAACATCAGCAGAAAGATCAGAGAGTGATGAAGGAATTACAATATGAGGTGCTTCAGAGATGTACAAGACAAAGCAGACAAAACTAGACACTGTCCAGAAAGTGTCAATTTGTGTCTTATAGTGTAAGTCTAAAATTGTAGACTGAAGGATATCCATCCTGTAATACTTATGTTGAGCCATTTCATACACAGAATGAAGTAACAAGATCTGGTCTGGTTAGCAACCCCAGATATGAAATTTGAAGGTTTTCCTTTCTGTTCCTAAAACTGTTTTTCTCCTTTTGCTTCATCCGATTGTTACACTAAGGACTCTTTTGAATATAAGCTCTGATGAAGCCCTCCTCATAAGCACTGCTTAAAAAGACTATAGCTGGGAAAATAACAAAAGATTTGGATGAGACAGTGTTATACATGGAGGGGGAGTTCTCCTGAGCCAGCATGGCTATTAATGGATGTCAATGAAGGAAAATTTGGGAGAGGAACATAGAAATGTAGGTAGGGGTAAAGTGGGAAGTGTTCAGCTTTGTTAAGGGAAACACTGAAACTGGATGAAGATATATTGTATTGAAAAAGCTTTGGATTAGCTAGATAAGAAGATCGATAAGGGAGGAGAGCAGGGCAAGAAGGAAAGGAGCGAGATCTGATCATGGAATGGAAAAATGGAATTTTATACACCTAATGTCTAGAAGGAGTGATAAATGTAGAGAGGGAAAAATGGATCCATAACAAGAAGTCAGAGAAGGAGGGAATGTGTGAGGAGCTGAAAGACAAGTTGGCAGTGAAAGGACATCAGAAATGAACAATACAGCATCCGTTATGCAGTATATGTATTTGTTCAGAAGATGCGTACTCACATAACACAAGTGCATGTTAACAGCTCGGCAGTGATTATGTTTATCAAGTGTTGATTCTGACTTTTTCTGTCAAAAATTGGATCTAAACCAGGATGAACTTTTACTGTTCCCAAAGAATACAAAAAAATTTAAAGGTTTCTGAAGAGTTTCTATAAATTTGAGTGAATTTTCTTCTTGCTGCACAAACCGACGTTTTCTTTTTCTTTTTTTTTTTCTTCCTTTAGGGATTTTATCGATTTTCTAGTTTTGTTCACATGCTGTTGACATTCAGGATTTGAAATATGAACTACCTCTCCAGCCTGTAACTCACACAATAAATTTTGTTGCAGTTCCCTTCTGTGAATTTTGGCAAAGCCTAGCTTTGCTAGTTTTAGACAGAAAGTTTTCAGCTGCTGCTACAGTTTTGTATCTCTCAAGAAAATCTGAAAAATATTACTTAAACTTTTTATTGTTGTTGTAGATGTAGAACACATGATATTCTTTCTAGGTATCATTCCAAGGGAAATAACTCTCCATTTATAGAAATGGAAGCAAATGCGATTTTTGCAGATTGCTTTCACAGCGGGTTTCGCCTGTGCACTTCTTGTGGCTAAAGCTGCTTGTTACACCCTTGCTGAGACCTTCTGAGAGCTCTTATCACCTGCTTTCAAAAAGGCCCTTATCCTGCTCACTGTGCTCAGCATTGTCCTACTTTACAGAAAACCCACCAGAGAACACCGGTTATTCAGCTCCGATTTCTGTCAGAGCTGCAGACATTGGTACAATGCAATTATACTTGCAGACACCTTCCTGCAGAGGGTGAACACATCTTGTCTCATCTCACTGCTGTTCTTCAGGAGCCTGGGTTGAGGATTTGGGTAATTCAGCCTTTCTGCTGTCGAATACTATTCTATCTCACATCGAATACTGGCAGGATGACTGCTGGCAGGACAACCTCTGTCCCTGAGCTTAAAACTACAAATACTTCTATAAGTTCAATTTGATAGTACATGACAATTAATGCTCCTGAAGCAGAAGTTCAGGGAGAAGGAATTCATGATATTCAGGATTCTTCTTCCTTTGAAGAAATATTAAGTGCTCCTTATCTCTTCCTAAAATATTAGGGGGTTCCTTAAGACTTGTACCAAAATCTAGAGTTTGAGTTTCAGATCACTTGGAGAGGCTTCCTCTCAAAGCCAGGGAAGCAGGACTCAATTTCTCTTAGTCATGACAGGAGTCTTGCAATATGTGTGATGAGCTTGTTAAACTCTGAGTTCATGCATGAGATGACTTCTACATAGAATCATAGAATCATAGAATGCTTAAGGTTGGAAGGGACCTCTACAGATCATCTAGTCTGACTCATCTGCGTGTCCATGTCAGCAAAGATGATTTAAGACAAGGGGATCACATTCCCTGGGAAATAAAGCACTTTGGCTTAGCCATAGCACTGAAATGCTGCAGAGCATCAATCGTGCAGATCCTGAGAACGTTCTTTTTGGAGCTACACTGCTTAAACTCTATCATTTCAGAGAAGATTCATTTTATTCATAAACTATTTCTCAGTTAGCCAGTGCCCAGTGATATGTCATGTGCTTCCAGAATACTGAGCTCAGCAACACTCAAAATACTGGAAAATAATAAAGCACTACAATGCACAGCTACACTGCCTTACTCTGCTTCCTCCTATGCCATTAAAGTTGTCCATGAGTAGTGAGAATTATGTGGAAACACTCCATGGGTTTTCTGATGGGAAATATAGCTATGTTGTGGAATAATTTGTGAAAGAGTCAAGGGCTCAGTAGCTTTATGTAGGAAGACTTTTTCAAAGGGCTCAACTGTTGAATGTAAGGCAAGCAGAAGCAGATTCTATTAAACTCCATGAAATGGAAAGTATAAGTAAGACTTATACAGGAATACTAGGACAAGGCTTAAAAGACAAGCTGATATCAATGTGTCCTCTAACAGTGTTTTTCAGCTTGCCAGATGTCAAACATCAGAATTGATCTTAACAAGGGTCAGTAAAAAGTGATACACAACATAACCTTATATCTGCATTAAAGCATTGATTATTGAATTTCTTAGAACTGTTGGGTGTTGTTTGTTTGTTGGTTAGTTTTATGCAGGAGAAATATTTTCCTGCTAGACTGAGTGGGCAATGGACAGCTATTATAGTGTAAAGATTTAAGCAGCTATTGTGTCTGGGTAAATATAAAAGATACCTATGGGCTGTCCTCTCCCTGACTTTTGCTAGAGAGACAGATAACAGAAGAAAACATAGAAATGTTAGTCAACATGTTAAACTGTAATGTCACCCAGGCCTAGAGCATTCAAGGATGTACCTTTTTGCAGGTATTTACAACATTCAAGAAAAAAAAAATCACAGACTGCAAAAACTTCTCTTCAGACTGTTTCAGGCTTCCCTGCTATTTCTAACTCCAGCCTTTTCTTTCTGTCAGGTAGTGTTTGGAAGTTTGAAGTTCATACAGCCTCCAGGGCTGGTAAATAGCAAAAATGAAAGAAAGCAAAGGCAGACACCCTCTCTGCCCATTTGTGTCATTCATAATTCCCCCTGCCACCTATCTCATTAATGTAGCTTCCAATATTCCTGAATAAACTAATATGAGCAGAGATTTTGAGTATGCATAAATATGCATGCATTTTTCATTAATTCAGGTGTTATGTAGGGGGATGTTGTAGCCTGACCAGGCCTGAGAAATGAGTGGATAAAAGCACACAACTGAACATGGCTGGAGCCTGAGAGAGATGTCAGTGTACAATCCTGCCGTAGCTTTGCTTATTAATAAACACTAATTTCTTTCTCAGTTTTGTAGAGCAATGTAAACCAGTGAAACTGGTTGCTGATTGATTGCTGATAGCCTTGGGTGCAAGAAGAGCCTGAGGAGAGGACTGGAAAGGAAGAGTAGTTGTAGGAAAGTTAGTTGGCAAGAGACCCCTAGAAACATTATTATTTGTCCTAAGGCAGGATCAGCTACATCTTTGCCAACCCCAGCATACACCTAGCGGACTTGTTCTTAACACCTCTATGGGAGGACTTCTTGAAACTTCCCTGCATAGCTTGTGGTCAGTCACTCACCATTCTAATGGAATGTTTTCCCTAATATCCCTCCTAAAATTTCTCTCTAAGCAACAAACAGATTTCTTCTGTGCCATGAAAGGGAACCCCTGATCATACCTTTGCCTTTCTAGCAGCTTTTAACATCATTGTATACTGTTTTCTCATTCATCTGTCTACTCAGACTCCCATTTTCCAAACAGAGCAATCACTTCTTTCCTCTTTACCACATAAATCAACTTCTGCAATACCCTTCTCATTCTTGATAATCTCTTTTGGACTCATTCCCAATTCCCTATCACCTTAGTAGATGACTCCCACCAAGTATCACATATTATATCTGACTCCAGACACTTTACATTTCGCCAGCTATGAGTCTAATCTATTCTTATGAATATTTTTTGTTAAGATTCTAAATAATATGTCCCCTTTTTATAATTTCATCCTATATGAATGCATGATTGCATGACACTTAAGACAGTATATCCCATTATACATAAAAGTTTTTGGCCCAAATTTAGCACCTTGACTTGACTTTATTTAGTTTCATCTTGCTGCTTTCAAAACCACTTAGCATTCTAGTCCTTTCTTGCAGTTTCTCTTTCCTTGGGTTGCTGTCATTCTCAAAACATCATGCTCTCTGTTCCATCACCTATGTTTTTAAGCACAATCTTGAAGCTGCTAATGACTTTGACCCCTATAAGACCACACTTAAATGCCCTTGAAGTGTGACAGTGAATCCTTGATAAACCTTCTTCAAGAGAGCATCATCAATCAGTTGTGTACCTACATTTATTCGTTGCATCTGCAGGATATTTTCCTTTCTTCTTTACAAGAACCTCAAATGAAATAGTACTGAAGGCCTCACTAAAATCAAAATAAATCATACCAGATCCCTTCAGCCACAAGGCCAGTTACCTTGCCAAAGGGAAGAAGCAGGCTTGTTTGATGGGATGTATTATTTACAATCTGTGCTGGCTGTTTTTATTCCCTATTATTCTCTATATTCATTCTTTCAGTAGATCAAAATTGAGCTGACGGGTATGTAATTTTCTGGGTTCATCTTTTTTCTTCTTTTTAAAGGGAAGTCTGTGGTTTACCTTTTTCCACTCTTCTTCATTAGAGGGCTTGAATATATGTCCTGTCAAAGTACTTTAAACTATGTCTCTCTCTTCTTTCCTGTGCTCGTGTCCTTATCTTACATGAATGTTGGTAATTATGTGATTGTCATTAACTCATTTTCACAAGTTGATGCTAAGAAAGCACCTAAATCATGTAACTTTTTTTTTTTCCATTAATTTGCACTTTTTCTCTTTTTGGTGGTAGACATACACTTTTGTCTTTCTCTTACTTTTAATATAATTAGCACATCTCTTTCTTTCCTTTTTTTTTTTCCTGTAGTCTGTACCTGACTCCAAAACTTATTCTCTTTGATTTCAGCCCTATCCCTTGTGCCTACATCTTGTGCTCTCTCTGCCCATAGCCTGTTCCATAAAGTCCTTTGCTCACTTTTTTTCCAGATTGTGCAAGATACTTTTTTCAAGAGTTCTTGAGATATCTATAATGATTTGTTTCTAGTTCTCCCATTTTCCTTTGCAATGGGTAACTTGCAACTCTGCTTTTAACATAGTCTATTTTAGTAACTGTCAGGTCTTTGCACTTCTCTCTCTTTAAAGTTGCTGGTATTTGGCTTCCTTTCTTTTTCTCTTTCTTTCTTTCTTTCTCTCTTTCTTTCTTTCTTTCTTTCTTTCTTTCTTTCTTTCTTTCTTTCTTTCTTTCTTTCTTTCTTTCTTTCTTTCTTTCTTTCTTTCTTTCTTTCTTTCTTTCTTTCTTTCTTTCTTTCTTTCTTTCTTTTCTCCCTCCCTCCCTCCCTCCCTCCCTCCCTCCCTTCCTCCTTCCCTCCTTCCTTCCTTCCTTCCTTCCTTCCTTCTCTCTCTCTTTCTCGCTTTCTCTCTTCTCTCTTTCTCGCTTTCTCGCTTTTTTAGCTCTTCCTGCCAGTTTCTGCGTGTCTTCGTTTGCTTTTTGGAATTCAGAAATGTTATTAATTAATAATTAAATTTTGCTTTCCTTGAACCCATTCCTTAGATTAATGAATTTTGTCATTTGTAATCACTTTCACAAAAATTAACTTTCATGCTTAAAACTTCTCAGGTTTTTCTTCCCACCCAGAACCAAACAGAACTAGCCAAGACACTGAAATTTTCCCCTGTCAGCCAATACTACCTGATGGCCACTGTCTGCTGGTTACCCAGAACAGCACCGAATTATTTGTTTATTTGTGGTAGACCCACATGATGATGTACTTCCAAATTTCTTGTTTCATCTTCACTCAGAGATGGTCAACAAGCCTGAAGCCATTCCTGCCCTGGTCACCTCTGGTGATGCTGTCAGCGAGATGGACTTTCTGTTATCCCACCTGGAACCTCACCTCAGCCAGGAACACCTGCCTAAACCTTCATCCTAACCTGAGAGGAGCAATAAAAGCAGTAACAGCCTCTGCACCTTCCTTTCATCCTCAGTCCACAAGGTGCTGGACACTTTGGGCATGTTTGCACAAGCCACAAAGAACCAGTACTCCAAGGCAACTGCTATTTTATATCTCAAAGAAAATAGCTCTACTACTTCCAGGCCTAAGGTCAATTGCTCTACATCTGTGTATCCAACTGTAAGATGCTATTTTTATTCTTGTATTCTAACCAACTTGTTTTGTTGAAATTGTTTCAACGTTGTATCTAGTTTGAATTATATCATTTTCAGTAATGAGTATTTACTGAGTCTTAAGACCCGCCTGCTTGTTTTGGAGAAGACCTAAAATGACAAAACAAGTCGTTACTTCTTTCTTTTTTAAGAAATATTTCTATGTGTTTCAGTATATTAACAGCATATAGTGGAACAGTAACTAAATGTTTTCTGTCTGACCAGTGGCAGGTGTCTGTACATGTATTTATTTGGGCCAAATGTCAAATGATTTAAATTTGCATCACTAGTTGCTTTTCATTAACATCATTGAACAACAGCTTGCTCACCTCCCTGATCCCACATAGTTGGTTTGAACCATTTCATGTAACATCCAAGCAGGGCAACATATAAACAAGAGGGTTCAATTTTGCATCTGGCTATTTGATTATTCACAACCTGAAAGGGTAAATAGAGTGTTAAATATAGAATTTAATTTCACTTCTAAGGCAAATAAAAGGAAAGCATTATTTAGGACTAAAAGGAGCATTCTGTGCAGAGTCCCAGACTGACAAGTTGTTTAATACTGTACTTAAATGGATCTATCTCCACCTCAAAACAAATTTAATTAATACTTTGTTCCAAGTCCTCATTGCTCATTTCCACTTTATGCTAAATTGCTATCTTTTCAAAATACTTTATGTTTATTTTTGCTGTTGAGAAGAGGGTATTATAGATGGGATAATGACACAAATTTGTTGACTTTTATCATCACATGTAATTTCATACAATTAAAAAGGATCTAAATGGCCTGATTGCAGCATATTTCCTTTTGAGAACAGTGAGATATTCTTTTTGTTGAAAACATGTGTCGCACATAGATAGAAATTCTGCTAACACCTGCAACTAATCAATACCTTTGAAAAATAATTAAGTCATTAAGTTTCACTTTTGTTTAGGAAAAAAAAAAGCTCACTGGTTTATAAAAAACATTTTTGGTAACTACTTCTAAAGCAAAGTACAAACATTTAACTATTTATTACCCACGTATGCTTTCATATCCACTTGAATTACTTCCAACTCTTACTGAGACACAATCACCTCTGCATTGGCTATAACTGAGTTGACGGTTACACATGACTTCCAGCTCTCAGAGGTATCACACATCCTCCAACTGCAGGAACTGATCCCAGAATTTCACCCCATTCGCCGCTACTGGATCCACTCCTTATTCTCTTGCCCTTTCCATTGCAACAACCACTTCTCTGTTAGAATTGCTATTTTTATTACAGGTCAACCCTCTTTACTTTTTTAATCTAATATAATATTCTGTTTTAAAGTTGCCAAAAGCATTAGGCATGTGTGGTGAGGCTGAAAGGCATTTGGCAGTTTTACCCTGTGTAGAGCTTCCTCCAGTTTTATGAATTCTGCTCTGAACAACACCGTAGAAAAGTTAGTTGTGAGCAGGAAACTTTTCAAATTCTTACAGCAAATTCTGAATATGAGTATTTTTCTACATTTAAGTGCAAGCTATTGAGCAAATCAGACCTTGAACTCTTCAGAAAAATAGTTCTGTTTTTGTCCTATTGATCTCTGTGTCATCACCTGCCTTCAGGAAAAGATCAATTTTTCCATGAACATCTAGTGTGTTCTGCCACGTCTCTGGAGTATTCTAGGTGCTTTGGAGATCTCCTTTATGTTGCTTTCTCTCATCACTCTCTTTTCTTTCTACTCTTGTCCATACCTCCACTTCTGATATCTCATATAAAAAATGCAATAATATTTCTTTTCAAGAAGGCCGCTTCTCTGATGAGCCCTTTTTCAGACATATACTTTCATTCCAACTTTGCAGCTGGTCTTCCTCCCAGACACCCAGTTGCCACGGGTCTGGTTGCCAGTCTCCCCTTCTGCACAGAAGGACTCTTGTATCAAAGGTTGTGGGTCATCTGTCATCTCGAAGCTGAAGCTGTATGTAATTTTTTGGAGCATTTGCCTTTAACGATTCTCATTCTTAATGCTTTCTAGTGTTTTTGGAGACAGTTATAAAGAGACAGAAATAACCATCAGGCACTTGTTAATTATATCCACTGCTTTATATCTTTTGAGGCAGCCAGTGTGTGAAAAATACTAATAAAAATCCTGATTGGTATGTGCAGTTATCTTTTTCCAAAAGAACCTGGCAGAAAGTATATTCCTTCAAGACTGATGATAAAGGTATTAGAGGTTCCCTATAATCCCTCATTCCCCAGGCCTCCTTTTTCTTTGCTAAGGCTCTCCTCCTCTTCCTGGCATCAGGGCCTTGTGAAGGAAGCTGTTGTTGTTTCCTCTTAAATACCTGCTTTTAATGCACTCATGATGTGGCAGTGCCATTTTGAAAAGCTTCTGGAAAAGGCAGAAAGAAAAAAGAACCTTCTCCTGCTCTGGTAGTCCTGATAAATTTTCATCTTGAAAGAATGCTCGAAAGAAACCTGTTTTCCTTGGTTCTGCTGAGCACAAACAGTTGCAAGAGTTCTTTTGTGTCTTTTATAGATAGGACATTTGTTGTCCTGAAGAAGCAAACATACTTTGGAAAAACACAACTAGGTCGTACTAGTTCTGATAAAGCATTGCCAGCACTCCGGAACTGCTAAAATCGTAACTTGATGTGAGGGGAGTTGGAAACACATTGACTTTGGAGGATGTACTGTAGTCGCTTTCGAAATGCCCTCTGTGGCGGATGAAACATGAAAAGAAATTTTATTCTCTTCATTGCCTTGAAAACTTCAGCCAATGGGAAGAGGTTGAAGATAGCCCAGCATCTTGTCATTAAAGACAGATGGTTTGAAGAACCTGTATCCTGTGAACAACGTCATCATCTTCTGTATAAGACAGCCAGTCCAACTAGAACAGTTGCCTCCAATTAGAGTGAGATAAAAAAGCATCATCTCAGAATTGGCAAATGTCTTATGTAATGAGGCTCAGATTAAGAGTTTATTACTGATATGAAAGTATATGTGTTTATGTTTAGCCATTTGAAACTGACCTACACCTTGTCAAAGCACCAAAAATAAAACAGTACAAAACACTTGGGATTTAAGAAATAAAATATAACATTTACCTAGGTAATCATGCTGTTTAATTATAAACAAACTGATTTACCATGTTAAATCTGTGGGTTTTATTTGGAAAGAAAATAGATGCTCATGATAACAAGCTAAAAAAGGAACCCAAGTTACTTTACCAAATAATTAACCATGGATTTTGTTATGAATACTTTTATGAGGATAACCAGATTACAAAACCTCTGCAATAAAAGTTAAAGCACATATGCTGAAGTATAATTGGGACACCTGCATCTCATGTTAATGTCATTTTTTGCTTTCAGAGAGTAATTTGTGCTAAATATCGTATTATTATTTTGATAGATCACAGTCATGCTCGAAGCCTAAATGGACCTTGGGCAGATTTTCAACAGAAATGACATTATGATAGCGTGATTGCTGCCCTTAAAATGCAATATGTTTAATTTTTTGACAAATGAGCTGCTGTTGCAAACAGAAACACTGATTCAACATGATAAATTTTGTTCTACTGAGCAAAAAAAAAAAGGAGGGATTTTCATAAATCTCAAAGAAGGGAGAAGTGCTGGATTAATTTAATTCTCTAAAGACTGTTAAACACATATAGAACGTCAGCCTGTGAAATATGTATAACAAAATTGCCAAGGCAGCACTTGGACGTGTGATAGGAACACTGATAGGAAAGGAGGAAGAAGGGTTGTGTGGATTTCACTAGGGAGAAGTTATGCACAGGCCTTGGCTTGAATGAATGCCCTGTTGTGGGGATACTAGTGAAGTCGGGCATAGGTTTTAGTTGGTTTACACACATCCTGGATCTTAATGATTATGTGCTGCTAGGTCTCAAAATACTGCTTGCCTTCCTCCTCCTCCTCCCTGTGAAAGGTGGGTAACTAAATACTAGGCCTGATAAATTCCATTTAATCATACTTGAGCAATCAAAGTTATTGCTCTGTGTTATATTACAAAAATTTTCCTACTTGACTACTGCACACAGCGTATGAGATAGTGGGCACTGAGTAAAAGTAAGAGGAATATAGTCACAAAATGCCTAAATTAAGAGTAATATGTGTTGTTTCTAGCCAATTCTTTCAGCTTTAGCCTCAACCAATTTTGATACTTATATTAATCCATGTTTTTATCTTTTATTTTATTTCAAAGCGGTTGAAATAGGGTGTGTTTCTGGAAGGACAGTGAAGGGAATCTTGGAATATTTGCATGCACTGGGACAAATCTTTCTTCTTACATTCACATGTAAAACCCTACTAAGGTTAACAGAGGTTAGTTTAATGCATTAAGGTTAAGGTGAGGGGAATGTTTCACTCTCACCATTTTTTTTTGATACAGACTATGAATATGATATCAGATGGTGCTGCATACAGCATATAACAGCTGTGTATAAAGCGGAGGGCTTATTTCTCAGCAGTCTCACCCAAGTCATGCAGCACTTGTCTCCTGGAAGATTTTTTAGTGTGTACTTGGTCACAGCGCTAGAGGGGAGGGTGACCAGAGCCAGCAGAGCATGGTGTGGGTGGCTTTGGCTGAGCATTCACTCAAAGCAGCAAGTCTCAGCAAGATGAGGCTAGGTTGGTGCATGTCCCTGTTCCAGAGGCAGTGAGTGTGGCAGCCCTCACAGTGCGGCCAATCCCAATGCAATTAATCTGGATCAGAGCTGGCTCATCTCGAGACTCTCTGCACTGAGTTTCTCAGCACCTGTGGTACCCGAGTGAGCAGCCAGCAAGGCAGCTCAGCTGCTTGGTGCTCGTGGGATTTCCCAGAATGTTTCAGAGGTCGGAGCTCTTGGAGGGCCTCTAGGGACTGCCTGGCTCTAGTAATGCTGATGGGAGGATGGGAGGATGCAGGAGCCAGGAAAACAGATGGTGAGGTAAGAAGACAAATGAGGTGATAGGCAAGGGAGGAAGCACAGCACTTTCCCAAAAAATCAGGGACAACAGGTCAGAGAGAAATGGCTATAATGCAGGCAGTTAGGAAAGGGAAGGGGGGAAAGGACAACTTGGGCATTTAAACCAAAACTAAACTTCACCCTTGGGAGTAGGGACTAGATGGAAGTGGCAAAGGCCAACAGTGAAAAGAAGAGTACTGAGTGGTTAGGGCAGAGAAATAAAACCTGGGAAACAGGATAAATCTATCAAGAAATTCTGCATCGTGTGCAGATTAACTGCAGGCTTTGGTTCCGAAGATGCTGTTGCCAGGTGTCTTCATGGCAATCTGCCAAAAAGTTTTAATGCCAAAAGAACATTATGACTGTGCATATTTTACTACACAATACATGAACAGGACTGATCTCTTCCCTTGAGGCCAGGTTGTATCAAGTAACCTACGTGAACACTGTGTAAGGCTGAGGTAGATTGAAAACTGACTGAGCTGCTGTGCTCACCATTCAGGGGGACTTCTTCAGATTGGAAAAATGGAGAAGTGAAACGTCCTGTCCCTGGAGAAAAATAAACCCATTCTCCAAGAGACTGCTGCAAAAAAGCTTTGCAGATCAAGACCTGGAGGTCCTGAGAGAAGACAGAAAAAAAAAAGTATTTTATGAGTCAGCAGCGTGCCCATGCAGGAGAGAAGGCCAACAGTCTCCTGGGGGACATTAGGCAGACTTTTGCCAGTCAGCTGACAGAGATGATCCTTCCTCTCTACTCAGCACAAATGAGGACCACACTTGGAGTTCCGGGCACAGTTCTGGGCTCCCCAATACAGGAAGGACATGGACATACTGAAACCAGCCTCAACCGTCCTCTGGCTGTAGAAGTCAGGCTGCCTCCACAGGGTCCACCATTTGGTTTGCACATCTTCCAGGTCCTGGAGGGATTCCTATAGCCCTATAACAAAACTATTAATTTTTGTGTAGGATAGGGGAGAAATACATAATAACAAATCCAAAATATTGAGAGTTGTCTTGCAGCCCAACAAAAAGTTTTATAGCATGAAAGTGAGGGTATATGCTGCATGTCTTAGGGTGGGAGTGTTTGAGGGTGCAAATCCTGATGGGGTAGTGTTTGAGGACTGTGTAAGCAGAGTGTCAAACTCCAGATATGCCACCTTTAGGGTCTGGTCTCTGTATTGAGCTCTCCCTGGATGATGCCTCATCTTTGTCCTGGAGCATGAACTGAAGTGGTTGAACCCAAAGCAAGAGAGCAACCTACCAAGGACATGGAGCAGGATGATGAGGGTTTCAACCCTTGTACTCAGTTCCTGGTGAAGAAGAAGGACTGCAAACTGTCTTTCTTCAAGGCTGAATAGGTGTTTTAAGCTTCTGTGAGCTGAAACCTGGTAAATGAGACTTAGAGTTTTTCTCCTTGAAATCACCTTTCTCTTGTGCTTGCTTCCCTGAGAGCATTAGCCAGCTGAAGCAGAAAATACTTTCAAGGCATGCATTTGCTTCCCATTGCTGGTCAGCTCATGTTTAACAGGAAAAATTGCTTTGAGGTTTGTTGTCCTCCATCTGGACCTCTGGGCTTGCCTCTCCTTTCCCTGTACCACTCAACAGAAAACAAATTTCAGGGTCTGTTGCTTATTGTACACTGGACAATTATTGCTGAAGCGTTGTAGTACCATTTATTGCAATATTTGGGGAGCTTCTGACATAAAAAGACCCACTGGCTGCTTAGATCATTTACAGAAGCAGTCATTTAGATCTGAAGAACTGCTATTTTTTTTGGTCACTGACTTTCCCTCCAAACTCTTTAACTCATACCCCATGGACTCAGTGCAAAAGCAGGCACACTGTACAACAGTAACAGGAAACAGTATAAAACAGTAATAGGAAGTAACTGAGTAACTCTTCAACTGAGTTTAACTTCAGCTTCTCCTAGATCACTTTCTTTGGTGATAAAGAAAGACTTGAGTTTGATGAGCTTGATATATCTTGCTACATATCAGTCCTTCGTAGGGAAAAAAAAAATTAAGTGGGTAGAAACCTACCTTTTGGATTTGGTGGAGAATAAGAAAAACACCACAGCAGACAGGACTACCTGAGTGTGATCAGAGATGTTGTCAGGACACTGTTTTCTGAATCAGAGCTCCACACACTGCAAGCCTTATTCACTCTTGACCTTGCAGGAAGTTTTGACTTCACAAAAGCACAAAAGCACAAAAGAAAGAGGTGGTTCAACTTTCTGTGCTTGCTAGGAGAAAGTGATCCTAGACATGCTGATAGGGTTGATCAAAGGAGAAGAAAGAACTAATTACAAAGCACTTTTTTTTTCACATTTGCTGCAACATGAACACATCTGACTGTGATCTGACTTGTTCCCAGGGTCTCTGGAGACAGTCAGGTTTCAAATTAGGATTCATCCTCTTGGCCTCAGCAGGAGTCATGCTGGTTCATGGTTTTTTTGCCATTTGCTGAGCAAAGGAAAGTTCTCCTTAGCAATGAGAAATGGGAGGTGAGAAGCATTTCACACTGCAACACACGCAGAAGCAAAGGGTGATTGTTTTGTATGAGGATGGGGACAACTACCTTGGGATCATCCACCCCTGTCAAAGGATGGCTTGGTTTAAGGAATCCTCAGTTGATATGTCTTAGTGTGGAGCATGTGCAGGCATTTTACTGCAGGAAACCTTTTTTCCAACTTGCTCACCAGCACAGTTATTTGCCACCTGTATGCCCAAAACTCAAAAGCGCCTGGCTATCAAATAGTTGATTTTTTTCTTTCCCCTCTACTTTCTCACATGAAACTGGAGAGAGGAGGAGCTGCTCTCCAGCTCCTGCTGGGCAGCTACTGCTTCCTCAGGAGGTAACATGGTCTTTCCAAGGAAGCAGGAGGCACAGTGGTGTCTCCAGCCTCTCATGACTCTGTGGATGTCGTGGATGACATGTCATGGAGCCATGTCATGGAGCCATGAGAGGATGGCTCACTCTGTGTGCATTGAGCTCACAGCTCTGCGAGCTTGAGAACGTGGAGTCAAGGCACCAGCCCGCCCTTGGGCAGCATAAGCATTCCTAAGAGTAGTCAGCCTTGATATCTGCCATTCTGGTGCATGGGAGAGATGAGGTGACTTCAGAAGTTCCCTGGTAACATCCTACATCTAGTTTTCTAGAGCCAATGTCTTCTGCAGAGTTGTTGATGGAAAGTCTCAGCATGCCCTCTGCACAACAGCAGGAGAATAACACCAAGGCAGAAGCAATATGACTTCAGAAGTTCATCAAAGACTTGTTTAGCAGAAGTCACCTAAGAAGCAATGACTGCTGTAAACTAGGATGAAATGACCATCTAAAACCAGTTTCAGTTTAGATCATTCAAAGGGTTTACGTTTTCATTTCTACCTTTGAACAGACTTCTTTTCAGTATGAACTACTATTTTTAAGTATGAACTACCTGTATTTTGAAAGCTAATTTGAACTATAAAAAGTAGAGATTATTAAAACAAAACATGTTGAAACTTCTTTTCCAAATTGATATAAAATGGGTATATTTATCAATGAAAGATGCTCCCCTATTTCCACTTGCAGTATCATCAAACTGGCATTATCAGTGGAGAATACTTAAAAAGAAAACTCTTGATAAGGAAAGAGCTTTTCAAGTGCAGCTAGCACCTGACAGTGCTAGGGGCAGATAAGTTAATAAGAAATCATATGAGGGTCACTATTGCAATTTTGCTATTGGGGCATGCTTCATTATGGTGGGTTGGAAGAACCACGCGGATGCCAATATACTTTTGCACATTTTTCACAGACATTCTTTGGAAAATAAATTAAAATCTTGTGAATTGTTGGAGGGGTACAGATGATGTTGCAGGCAATGGGAAATATTGAATACAGAAATTTTTCTTTTTAACATCATCAGTCTATGCTTTCAAGATTATAGGTGGTGGGAGCATGTCCTTTGACAAACTGAACTGCCAATAAATGATTTTGTTTTGCTCATTATTATTCAGATGCATTGAGTCCAAATATCTGGATAATTTGCAGAAGAGACTTATTATTTACATTGAAGATCACCAGCAACTTCAGGTGCTTTTGTCCACTAGAAAATGGGTTAAGTTCGCCAATTTAAATGCTGCTATATAATGTGTATCACTGAACAGATGTAAGAAGATAATTATCCACCTGAACCAGATGGCCATCTAAAAGGGAGACTCCTATTTATTAGTTCCTTGATTTTTTTTCCTTAATGTTTAATGAGCACAGTAGGAACATAAGAGGTAAAATTAAAAGTTCCATGAGAATCGAGGCTGTTGGATTATGAGAATTTCTCTAGATTAATTCATAATGGGGTCTTTCTCTCCCAGAGAGACCCATAATGATTACTTCTGTTAGACTAGGTTGTTGAATAAGCAGATGTTTTTGGTTTGCATGCAACTTTGACTTAATCTCATGTCCAATGCAAAGACCCGTAAGAGTTTCCATAGTAAAGAGCTACTTCCAGCATGGTTTAGGCAGAGAGGAGATCCCCAGTCCCAGAGCGGGTGGATGAGGGAGAGTTCAGGTGCTGCCAGTGTGCTCTACAGGGAGCAAGAACAACACGCTCAGCTGGGTCAAGCACAGAGCAGCACCAGGTGCAAACCTGTCTGTTTCAGCCTGCAGGAGCTCCTGGCTCTGCTGGGTGAGGAGGGCCCAGCCACTGCGGGCGTTTTCAGAGAGTCTCCCAGCGAGAAGGCACGCCAGGAGATGAGGGAAGGCCTGGAGTGTGTCAGCCCAGCCCTTGCACCTGTAGGCTGTGGTGCTGAAGGTGAGCTGCGCTGACTTGTAGCTGGCAGAGCACAGGGTCAATGTGTAGGGGCTCACGCCAGTGCCCAGAGTGGCCTAAGAGGGACCTCCAGCATAAACCCACCTGAAATTACCCGTATTCTGGGGGTCAGCCTGAGGAACCTTGGGTGTTTTCCTTTGCCATGAGTTTTTCAGAGCCACCAGCTGCACCTTTGAGAGCAGGTAGCTCAAAGCTAGCAGCCTCCTCATGAGTCCAAGCCACAGGGATGCTGCTTCTTTGCTGCCTGCTAGTGTAGGGAGCCTCGCCAAAGCGCCTTGGCCTTACAGGACTTCCTGAGAAACATTCCTGGCAAACTCCTGGTAGGTGACATGAATGTCCTGTGTCTGGCAGTGCTGGAGAAACCCAGCTTGAAGGATAAAATTGCGGAGCTGAAAGAGTAAGGGTTGCCAGCAGCCTCAGCACTCGGCTCAAAGCAAGAAGCAGCAGCCCCTGCAGCCCGCACTCCTGTTGCTGTGTGCCTGTGATCCCGCGGGGCGGCTGGCACACTGCCACCCGCCTCCTGCTGCACTGCCTGCTCTCTGTGTTCCCCCGTATCAGTGAGAACGCAGACAGCAGCCTCACGATGCCAGGAACCTGGTGATCGATGTAGGGACACATTGGCTCAGCCCTGACACAGATGACACGCTGACCCTGGCCATGCTGAAGGAGGTTAGTGACAAGGTCTCCTGAACCTTGAAACCCCTGGAACTGAGGCAGCGGCTGCATTACTTGTAGTGGGCCACATGAGGCTTTGAGCTTCAGAGCACCAGCTGTGGTAACAGAAACTTCCTTGTGGAGCACAAAAGACTGCTCCAGATATTTGCATCCCCTCATGCTGAATGCCAGGGCTTTCTGTGTGCAGGTGATGCTCTTGGTGGAGCTGCTCAGCAGCAACTTTGCAGTGGTATTTGAGCATGAGGTTGCCTTACCATTCAGAGCCTCCACTGAGGAGTCATCGGTGAAGACCGGAGACAGCTCCACCAGTACGAGCACGGACTGCTGACTCTCCCACACCAAGGCTGCTGGCCCTCACCCTCTGTACCTGGAGAGCAGAGGACATCTGTGGCAATACAAAGGAGGGCAGAGAGTGCAAGAGGGTGTGGCAGGTTTTCTCTAGTCAGAGGTTTTTCAGTACTTCAATATAGAGGAAAAAAGTTTTGCTTTTGCATCTGCCAGGGAGACATGGTGCTAGTGGGAGAGTGCCCTGTCNACAAAGGAGTGCAGAGAGTACAAGAGGGTGTTGCAGGTTTTTTCTAGTCAGAGGTTTTTCAGAGGAAAAAAGTTTTGCTTTTGCATCTGCCAGGGAGACATGGTGCTAGTGGGAGAGTGCCCTGTCATCTTCTGATGGCCTCTAAAAGCTGCCTAACAGGCCCGTTCTCCCCACAGAACACCCAGGAGCTGCTGGGCCTGGAGCTGAAGGCTGTCCCACCACCTCTGACTGGGAGCACCCAAAGCCATAAGTGCTTTTGTGAGCGGCTGCAGCAGCAGCTTTCCTGTCTGCATCTCTGACCCTGGGCTGACTAATGCAAAGATGGAGATGATCATCATGCGCAGGGCCTTCTTGAAGGCAGACCTGCTCCACTGGAGCTGCAACCTGAGAAGAGAATTAATGAAAATTGAGGAAACTTTTGCCCTTCAACGGGCAAAGCACACCTGGGAGAAGGCCCTATAAACCATGCCTGGCCAACCTACACTCACAAGGGCAAACAAATGGCATTCTCTCCCAGATATCATCCAGCTTCACCCTGCAAAACTCTTTTTATCATCAGGTGGCTCACTCTATGCCAGCTCTGCAGTAATTCCACTCCCAAGTCCTCCCAAAACTTCCTGAAGAAGACATAGGCCTTTCCCATGGAGCCTGGGGAGGACAGCAGCACACTGGCAGACACACCTGAAAGCCCTCCAGGCTTTCGTGGAAACTGCAGCAAAGAGCTCAAAAAAGCCCCGCATTCTGGAGGCCTGGAAGACAGGAGGCTTCTGAGAGCCAGCTCCTCCAGCAAAGGCAATCATCTCTCTTGAAGAATTGTCCTGGAAATGGTATAGAATCTCTATGATGAGAGGTCCCAAGTATTTATACCACTTCAGAGCCAAAAGAATTGTGAGTTTGTTGAGCAACATCTTAGAGATCATCTTTCTGCACAGTCCATATTAAAGCCAGAGCTCTGCAGGATTTCCTGAAGATGGACTCCACATAGAACTGCAACGGAGGATCACAGGAACACCACTTGCTTAGGAAGTGTCTACAAAGACCTTCGTGACCTCTCTGGTCCCCTGTTTCAGTTCCAACTACCAGACCCACAGAGTCAAAATAGGATGCTTTACCAGCCTGCCCATACACCAGAGGGCATCCATCATGCTCATATTTTTGGTTTTTTTTTCATGACTTCCACTGAGACTGTAACAACCTTCTATTTTTTCCAATCTGAAAAAACAATGTTATGTGACAAATGTAACCTCAAANGAACTGCAAATCAAACCTCCCACTTGGCAGTATTAAATGTTTTCAAAGATGAATATTTGCCTTCATCTTCTCTTAGCCACTCTGCCTAGAGAAGGGGCCCAACCAGAGCAAAAAACTGACTTGTGGCATTGGCAAAGGCCCTTTCTCAGCTCAGTGGAGGAAGTGTTGAGAGGGGTGGGTGAAACGGAGGAACACAGGAACACCACTTGCTTAGAAAGTGTCTACAAAGACCTTCATGACCTCTCTGGTCCCCTGTTTCAGTTCCAACTGCCAGACCCACAGAGTTGAAACAGGATGCTTTACTAGCCTGCCCATACACCAGAGGGCATCCATCTTGCTCATATTTTTGGTATTTTTTTTCATGACTTCCACTGAGACTGTAACAACCTTCTATTTTTTCCAATCTGAAAAAAACAATGTTATGTGACAAAGGTAACCTCAAAGACCTGGGGGGAACTCAGGTTAATTCTCAGGCCTGAATGTCAGTGTGATAAGCATGGGAAACAAGCCCTATCCACAACAAGATCTGCCTTCTGGAGGAGCAGAGATCTGCACCATGGCAGTGCACGACACCTTCCCAGAAAATAATCCAAAGTGATCTGGACCAACAAGCTGAGTAGCACTTTACAGCGCCTATCTGTTCTCTCACTGTGAGGAGAGCTATCTGCCTGCAGCTGTGCCTATTCTTCATGCTGAAATGGTTCCATTCACAAGGCATTTTTTACAGGTCTCACAGCAACAACAAAAAATGTCATGCCTTTGAGATATGTAAATTAAATTATTTGGTTTTGCACACAGAATTTCAGTCATTAAAAGGAGAGATAATGATTTGCAATATGCTTTTGAGAAGAAACACACAACAGTAATCTTATTTTATTTACACTTTAATTTCCTAATGCGCACATGCGCATGGAGGACTTGTCTGTGCAAATGTCAGTTATCACAGAAATGTCAGATTATGGTTAATTTAATATCACTGCCCTGTAGGCTCAAGTAGACAGCCAAAGTTCAGGAACTACCAAAATTGCCTTCATCAAGCAAAATTTCAAGAGAAATCATTGATGAGCACAAGTAAGATTCTTGCTGTAATCTTGATTACACACAGACACACACAGAAATACACACAGACATACCTAGAAAATAGAGGCAATAGAAAATTAGATGAGTTTGTAGGATTTTTTTTAGCAAATAAGTATTTTCTTTCCACAAGAAAAGAGTTTATTTGCAACCAGCTGGAGCTGAATCAGGATGTCTGACAGATCTGAAACATTTAATTGTAGGTCAGTGTTACATTAAGTTAAAATTCTGCTTTGTGGTGGTCTCAGGGGAGCTAGACTTTTGGAGCTCTGCTTCCTAACTAGCTGTAACTCCCATAGCAAACATAGCCTTTCTCTGACTGAGCACTGAAAATATCTCCTGGGACCCACAAATTTTAGCTGAAAGGTGTTACCTTTGTCCGACACAGAGATTAAAGTAAATGCAATGATACAGGAACTCCCCTGGGAAAAGGATATTTTTTTCTCTCTCTCTCTACTACAAGCAGAAGTGTATACAGCATCTTTAGTTTTCTCTCCATCCCTGAAAAAAGGGACCTCTCTGCCCCGGCAAAGGCACCACCAGCCATGCACAAATCCAGGAAACTGCTGCCTTCTCTGCAGCCTGGGGTTAGGTGCTTGACACCAGGCTGCTTTTGACAAAGGCGACAGTGGTTGCTTTCTTTTAAGCCATGGCTGGGCACGGTGTCATTCTCCCGCTTTATCCATAGTGCCAGGATTAGAGCAGTCACTCAGCAAACCCAGGCGAGGTTCATCCCGCTGCTTCAGGGGATTCCGGCTTGCAGAGCTCGTCTCTCTGACAAGTCAGCTGCTTTTTTGAAGTTAGGTGACATTTCGAAGCCAGGTGGCATTTTGCTATGTGGCATTTGGACCCTTTTGTAGGTCTAGCATTTGATGTTCCTCACACGTATGGAAACTGCAAATTGCCTTTGCCCTCCCTGGGATCTGTTCTCATGCCAGGTGTCCTGTTATTTAGGATGAAATAAGAATACCTCATTTTTTCCACGTTGTGAAGGCCGGTCGTAATGTTGTGCTGAGAGCAGCAGAAAATGCCCTTCAGAATAACAAGATAAAATTGTATTAATGGCATCTAAAATGTTCTGCTGCAGTCTGCCCTGGTTCCCTCTTCTGTGACTGCTGCAACTCTCTGTTTGCCTCTGTAGCAGAGCAATCATAGAAACTAAGCTATTCCTTCAAAAAGACATAAAATCTCTGTCTTGTTTAGATTCAGAGTAAGGCTTTTAACTTTCTTTGACTGATATGACTGGTGTTTTTTCCTTACAACTGTTTGTTCATGTACTAAAATGATTATTTATAATACCTGATCAACAAAGTGTCCATTAGCCAGCCATCTAGCCACAGCAGCCTGCCCTTCCAGCCGATGTCCTAAATAGATGACATTTTCCTTGCCATGAAGAGTAAAGCAAAAAAATATACATATAATCTTTGCAGCAGACAGTTTAATCAAGAGCTATCACCTAGTGGTATTTTAGACTAATGTCCTCTGCAGAATAGTGTATGTGATACACATACGTGAGGTCGCCTTTAACTCTGAAGGCGTAAAACCAGGCATTACCTCAATGGATCTGATGGAGCATCTCTGGAGATGTACCACAGTGGGCGAAAGCAAAGCTTGTGGCTTTGTCTCTGTACATCCCTTCCCTGGTGTGGTCTTATTGATGGTATGAGGCTCTATGGAGAAACAGACTGAAATGACAAAGACAGCCTATATGATAAAAATCCATGTCTTCCAAGAAACATATGATAAAAAGAACAGACTGTTCATTCACTCTGGTCTCCCCCTTAAAACTGCACTCCAGAATGTAGAGTCTGGAAAATTGCCTAAGGTAAAGGCAATCTGCGTCAGCCAACAGCTGATGAACTCTTTGTTCAGAGACACAGGGCCAAAATCTGCTGGGATTTACACTATGGAGCAAGTCAGATGGAGCCAAAGCCACTGATGGCAGAGCTGAGCTTGGGCAGCTGTGCCAAGATAAGCTGCAGAAAGGGTGGCAGAAGCTGTTTTATTTCACATTCTGCCATAAGTGCCATGATAAGAAGCACAGCACTAATAATTAGGACATTTTCTCTGGGACCCTCAGAATTTAAGTCCCTGAGCCCTGGATATCTGCTGCCTGCTGCGTGAGTGAGGCCACTGCGCAAAGGTTGCCTCTCTCTGACAGTATCTAAAGACCAAGGCAGCTGAGACGACCCAAACAAACCGGCTTGCCACACTTCATCCCATCTCCAGGCCTTTCCGTGAACAGTAAGTGCTCATCCTGAGGTTAGCTTACAGCCAATGTGGGGGCACAGGCTCCAGTCCAAAGGTCCCCACAGTGAGGTCTGTGCTTACTTCTCACCTGCAATAGCTACTAGGGCTGGCCCCATTCTCACTGTTGAGGTTTATGTGCCTTGTGGCTAAGACATTTGCAACTTAAAAAACATTCTTTGAATTAACAATGAAATTTAATTTGAATTAATAAAAGATACTGAACCCTGATTCTGTCCTCTTTCATCCCAATGTGTGGCACACAGATAGGAAGGCACACAAAGACAGCCCATTTGGTAGCATAAAATCAGTGGAAAAATAACAAACCTCTGGAGGGCGAATTCTTCATATACACTAATTAATAATGAATATTAATGGAATAACAATCCCAAAACATGTGGGAAGTGGACTTTGTCCTAATTCCTCTGTAATTCATGCATATCTTCAATTTTATGCTGAAGTAACTCTGTTTGACTCATTAAACTATTCTTGGGCTTTGGTTTAAAAACATTCACGTTAGAAAAAAAGTCCTATCCATGCTATCAAAAATAAATAGATGTTTATACCACTTTTTCAATGAAAACAGGATGGATGTGGAGCTTTTTGTTTGTCTGTTTTAGTTTGTTTGCTTTGTCTGATCTGTTAATAAACTTATTCACTTTTTTTTATTATTTTAATAAGTCAACAATTAGCCCCAATTCAGCATATTTAGAACTCTATCAGATTGGAGAATTGCTTCCTTTAATTATTGTAGGAGGAAAAAACACATGTTTCAGCCCACACTTGTCCCACAGATAATAATTAAGAATTTTTTTTGCACAGGCTAAGCAATTTTAAGTCAAAGGAAAAACAATATTATATGGTTAATGGGATGAATGAAGTAAAGATCTTCAAGAAGTGAAGAAGGCAGCATAAAGAAATGGTTCATTTTCCATCTTGCAAGTCTATCAGCAGATTAGAGATGTCTGAGAGAGAGAACTATTCCTTCACCTCCTTGCAGGCAGATGAGTTTGGAAAGCCCCTGGAGACCCTCTAGAGCACCTCTCCTAGCTTTGTCGTCATTGCACCAAGAGGGTTTTCCTAATTCATCCTGAACAACCAAAGAAATGATCCTAATGGAGACAAGGTAATCTGTAACCTTTTTCCTAAATTGAAGCTTGTTTTATATCTTTGGACAAGAGTGGGAAGAAGGTAATTCTTGATGGGTGTTCTGCAAGGTTAATGAAGGTTCATTATCTTGAGCAGCAGATCAGAGAAATCAGAGAAAGTTACTTTTTGGTTCATAAAAATCTCTTATTTATTTTTTAAAAAAACAAATAATTGACTTTTAAATGAAGATTTCTGTTAAAAGCATCTCAAATTTAACAAGGAATTAACCAAAAACAAAAACAAACAAACAAACAAAGAATCCCATGGAGTATTTACAATGAATAAACAAAAATTGAAAAATAAACAAAATCTTTCATGAAACTTTCTGAATTGCACAGAATATCACAAAGGAATGTTTATTTACACATTTTTCTTAATTTTCTTAAAATCTCTAATTCTTTCTACCTCTCTTCAAACTTTTTTTATGCTTTGTTCATCAAAATTCTTCTCTAAAAATGCAGTTCAGTACCATGATTGCACTAAACAGTTTGGCTAAACTTTGTCAAAAAAAGACACCAGGGAAAAAATCAACATGAAAAACAACGTAGTTAGGTAATATTTTTTGAAAATAAATTACTTCTGAGAATTACCTCTTTTTACTGCAGTAGTATCAGGAGAATTTTGAGTCTATATATAGTAATATATATATAAGTATTACTTATTATTTATGCGGTCCTTAAAGTAAGTCAGGAAGGAATTTCAGTTTAACTGTAACACTTTCTTCCTTTCTTCATTCCCACAAAGAAACCTGGCTTGTTTTTTTTTGTTTGTTTTTTTTTTTATACTGACAGCAATAGTAGGATAGTCATCGAAAAGTCAAGATATGAAGAGACTTTGTTCCAGCCATGGGCATTTACATATGCATAAACCAACCCAAAGCAAATGGGTTGGATCTGAGTCAGATATGCCAGCAACCACTTGGCTAATTTTTAATTGAAATATCAGTATTTTACTTGTTTCCCCAAAAATGAGACCTCTCAAAAGGTAATGCTTGCTACACCAGAGCTGTGATCTACCCCGGTAACTCACAGGCTGCTTTGAATGTCCTTGCTGTCCAGGACACAGTGAGAAAGGTGGAGAATATCGAAAAAAGGGAGTTTTAGGAGAAGAGTTCTTTTTCCTAGAACACAAATCCATATTCCAGTCCTGAAGAGGTTGGATGATAAGAATTATTAAGGAGCCACCCCAGGGAGGTCTTTTTAGACCTATGACTTGATAAACCAGTGGAGAATGTTAGTCTATCTTCACCTATCCTACAAAAGAAATGGAGCTGGAGCAAAGCAGATGATGAAAATAAAAGCACGGGGCATATAGAAGAGCAGTCCTACTCAGTCAATCTGGGCAGCCTACTGCTCAGCACAGTGCATATAAATGTATGATCAGTTTTCCTCTCTGTGCAGGTTTGTATTGGATTTCCTCTGTATTTTGTTGCTCAGCCACTTGGCTTGACCAACTCCTGCTGCAAGCGTAAAAGCTGCCTGTATATTTTGTGGTTAAAGTCTTTCTGGAGCTGAGTTCTAGGTTGTTCCTCTGCCAGCTTTTGGCAGAGAAAGTGCTATTAAATAAACCAAGTTATGCTCTGACAAATGCTTTAAGCCAGCAAAGTTTGGCACTGTTATTGGTAAACATGTTTTGCCCTCTGTACCTCTCTCAAAGTTCCCACTCTGCAGTCCTAGAACAGAGATTGGTTTATCAGCATTTGAGTAGAAAGGCATCATTATGCCAATGCACAGGATCTTACCCTAAAATTGAACTCCAACTGATCTGGGGAGAAATGGTGCTTATTGTGTCTCATATTGGCTTGGGACATATTGGCCATGACATTTCTGCAGTAATCAGCAGCAGCCTATCTCACCATGTGATTCATCTATGAGGAAACCATGGAGATCTTTATCAGCTCTGGCTTTTATTTAATTTCTGTATTAAAATTAATAAAAAGCCACATCAATGCAAGCTGCAGCTAATAGAGAATTAGCAGTTATTTTCTCCCGGAAGGCTCAGGTTCTTCCTTACAAGTTCCAACCTAGGGGGGCAGGGAGCCATGCAACTTCATGAGCATGATGCTGTGCTTGCACTAACAAATTCTTCAGCTGCTCAGAGCACCATCATTACAGCACTTTTCCTGGGGCTGTCTGCATGGTAAAAACAAGGGAGGGATGCAATTTATTCAGCTAAGGTACAGGTCTTCTGAAATAAAGCTGTATGTCCCCTGGAGTGCTTACATTTAACAGAGGGATAGATGCTTTCACGGCTTGCAGCAGCAATACTACCTGCCTGGAATCTGTTGCTTTGAGTGATCTCTTCAGTAGGGCACAGCTGTTTTCTAGCAATGAGTACCAGATTGTCAAGATCAAGAATAGGAAAAAAGAAAGGTGTCTTCATGTCCTTGGCACTTAAGGCAAATCTCCAGCCCTGCTTCTGCATTTAACTTGGTGCCATGTTGGGAATTCTGTGTGCCTGCCCACCTGGAGTGGTGGGCTGGATGTGTCCTCAACACTGCCCAAGTTCTACGTCTAGGCTTTAGCTTGTATTCTGTTCTCTCTTAACTTGAGCCTCCTTGTTCTGTCTTATCACAGAGATCAAGTATTGTCTCTGTGTGCACTTGCCTTCTAAAGACAGATCTGTTATGTTTTTATAAATATATGTTTGTTTACTTCTTTGAATAATTTTAGAATTGCAGAGTTTTTCTCACTAAAAGAAGACCAATTATTTGGCCAGTGGAGCAGGTGCTTCATACTCATGCAGAATATAAAGGAATAAATGTTATGAGAATATGACCCTGAGATTTTTTTCTTTGTTTTCCCCTCTGGGTAATCAGTTAATGCCCCAGTTTTGCTCCAGTAAGAAGTTTGCCATTGGTTTTACCAGATCCAGCATTAAGGTCCAGGTGGGCTGTATTTCAGTCATTCTTTGATAAGTGAAAGCTTTCTGAAGTTTGTTTTTGCTTTGTGTAGGCTTTTAGGAATTGCAGACTACAACTTACTTAAAGTTTCCTGCAGTCCCAAATGGCAACTTCAACCTCCACTGTCTCATACATAGGTCCAAGAAAGGAGCAGCAGGAACATCCATCCAGAGGGGATTCTAGCAGATGCCATGAAAGCAGCAGCAGTGTTAAGCCAGGTGAGCACTTGCACGGGGAAGGAATGAGCCAGGGCTATTCCAATCTCCACTCCAATTTTTTATTAATGAGAGGAGCTGGATGCTACATGACTTTTAATGACTGGGCCATGAGTGTGCAATAATATTTAAAGCATCATCTAGAAAACGGTGATGAGGTTTCATATTTGACATCCATTAGGGCTACATCTCAAGCAGTAGGTACTGCTGCTGCTCTTATATATGCTTTAAGCTGCATGAGAATACGGAACATTAAAACATAGCTAGAAGTAACAAAAAAAAGGAGTCTCCCACCAAAAGACACAGTATTACATCTGCAAAAAAACCACCCATGGTTTCTTGCTTTCAGGATGTCTGTTTTAAATGGCAGTTACACTTATTCCTTAAGGTATTCCATGCTTCCCCAACGGTGCGCTCACTCTGAAAGAGAACATCTTAAGGTATACTTAGTCTAAAATATTTTTCATCTTGTGATTAAATGGATCTCATCTGCAATCACTCTAAAGCAAACCGCTTTTTTATTTCCCCTGGTGCAGGCAAATTCCAATTCAGTAGAATCTCCTTTCCTTTCATCTTTCAGCCTATGATATCAAAAGGTTATTTTTCAGAAATATTTTTCTTTGAAAAAGCAATGAAAAGGTTAAACTCCACATGAACATTACGACCCTTGGAAATGAATAAAGGTGTATCTCCACAGCCTTCATTTCAAGCCTCAGGTTACAACAGCTATTGCTAATTTTTATTAGAACGACATGTATGACAACAGTCTTTGTTTAGTTATAATAGTACAAAGGAAAGAAGGAAAGTTTATCTTGCAAGTACTGCATCATGATGCTCATGGCTCTCCTATGTCCTTCATGTCTATTCCTTTTATAGCCAACAGAAAGAAACAGGTACTTCTAGAGCACAATTCCATCTGAAAATAGATGTCAAAAACAGGTCAGATCATGTTAAAAATGTCTGCATCATTCTGTTGTCTGTAAAAGAAAGTGAGGAGACCAGTTCAACACCAGGCCATCTGCAGCCATTTAGAGCAGGATTTGGTTCAAGACTGTGCTACCTGAGTTTAGGTGCTGCCATGTGTCCCCAGGCACTTTCCAGCACAGCTAACAGAAACAGTTATTCAATCCTAGAGAGCAAATCATCTCATCAGCCGTGAAGGGGCTGATTTGCTTGCCCACACATAGCCCTCTAGTGCTGTTTCTAGTCCTGTATCTTGCAAACCTGCTCATATACATCACATACCTAAAGGCAACTCAAACAGGACTGCTTATCTGCAGTCTTAAAATATCTACTTTGGGGTGAGTTGAAGGTTCCAGGCTCCAGTGACCCTGTGAACCATACCCAGACCATAACCAGCAGCAAGCGTGTCCCACCAACAAGTACAGGCTAAAGTTCAGTGTCTGCATCCTGAATTAAAATTACACCTCCAAAGATAAATAAGATGAATTCAAGTGCTATGAATCAGTTTTGTTCCTTTTGAGACCTCACTAGGCAATAATGTAGTGTTATACATTCCTTTGTTTGTAGTACATTTTCTATCCTAATGGCATTTCTTAAAACACAACAAGTGTTTATTTGTGTTTCTGTGCATCTGGAGTACTATGGAAGGTGAAATGATAACTTAAATCCCAGAAGAAGAAGGTGCTTTCCATATATCTTTAGAAGAACTTGACAGTACTTATTCTAAATTCCCCCTGGAGTTTGTCCCAGTTGAGGACCACTGTCTAAGCCAAATGGACATTTTTTTTCCCATCAGGGATCCCTCTCTTTCATTCTCTCACCTTTGTCTCTGATCATAGTCAAGATGCTAGACCAAACTAGATGTTTCAGTGCCAGGAAAGTGAGGAGAACTCCACAGTATCTATAGTTTGTTGTGATAGTTAGAAGATCTATCATGGGGATATAAACAGTGCAGGTGTCTAACTGCACTATTCTTGCAGATGTTTACCCTTAGATGATATGTTAGAATTAAGGTGAACAGCGATTTCACATATTGTTATCATGTAATGCTGTCCAGTTCTGATATCAATAGTATAGAGCAAAACAAATTATAAATAACTATTCTCACATCTAGTATAAAGTCAGCAAGATTTTGTCCATTAATGCTTAGTGAAAGAATCTCACTTTTACATTTAAGGGACTGCAGGACAGATGAGGTGAACTAATTGGATTTTGTTGTAAATGCATAAGCTTAAGTCTTCCAAAGAAAGCCCGAACTTTACACTTGAGAATAACTATGTTTTTGATCACAAAAGTTCTACATTTGAAGAAGCCTGCAAGACAAATTTGCAGTTCCAATTAAGATTGCCGAGAGCCAGAGGAATACTAAATAATAACAATATTAGCACAAGAAATTTCGCTCCAGGTGGTTTTAAAAGCAATTGGCAAATTAGTGGAGAATGCAAAGATTATTCTTGATGAAAAACCAAACCATGGTATGCATCTGTAGCTTTAAAGTAATAGAAAAAAAGAAAAAGGAAAGGATATCAAAATGTAAAAGCAACTGTTTAAGAAAAGCAAGACTAATTACTGTAGCAAACTCACTGCTTTTTGAAGTTCTAATTCAAAAACATTGCTCAGCGAGCACAACACTTTTAAACTATCAAGTGGAGAATGTTCTCATTTTAATAAATCTATAAAAAGTAGATACAAACCTTTTCATCAGTAGCTGTGCAATAGTCTTTAACACTTTCTAAATGTAAATGCAAATATTAGCGTATTTCAAGCACTATGTAGTACCTTGCTTTAACCGTAGCAATCCTACACTACTATGTGATGAAAACTAATATTAAAAAAGGAGAAACCTGTAAAACATGGAATTAAATTTTCAAATTCTGAAATTAATATATCTTAAAAAAAAATTAAAAATTCAAAATTTCAGAAGGAAATCTACAGTTAAAAAGTCAAGTTTTCTCTAAAAAATCAAGCTGAAGCTTTGATCAGCCTTGCCATTGGGAAAGCAATTTCTTCTTTTTTTTTTGCTGATTTGCTTGTTTGTTTTACTGGGCCACAATTTCTAGTTAATCAACTGTCTTACAGAAACAAATTCCTACCAATGAACAAGTAAATATTTCCTTTGACTTTTAGAATTCATTATTCACGAGAGTAATGGCAGCTTAGCTGTGTTGCTGTTCTCTCCTTTGGCAATGGAAGTCTTAAATAGAAGACAAGCAGATGAGATACAGGAGTTCAATGGGCAACAAAATACACCTATTCATTTTCAAATAACCAAGATTTCAGTTCACAGCTTACCAAAATAATGGCATTTTCTTGCAAATTCATCCATGACTAGACTGTCTGTTAGTTACTTATATGATAAATTCACAAATTACAATTGATCTTGAAGCTTCTCAGCTATGTAAGATTATATTACTGGTCCAGTCAGTTTGCTTTTGGTGATGAGGACGCTTTGTTCTGGAAGAGGGAGAAACTGAGGGAGGTATAAAAGACAAGTATAACACTTCAGAGATGTTGGCCCTCAATTTTGTCCTATTTCCTCCTTACAGCCGAGCAGCCTAACTCTGCCCAGACTTTTCCAACCTTACAGTGGCAAAATTCAGTTCAGGCAAAACAGATATAACATGGAGAAAAGGATCGGGAATAACTTAGTCACTATTTTTCCTAATATAGAACAAAGACAACCAGTGCACTGATCTAGAAGCAGGCTTCAACAAAAGGAACTACTTCTTTTATACAATGTATAATTATACCATTGTCATAGTTGTAAAAGTGAGAAGTATAAATTGGTTCATGAAGAAAGAGTTTTGAAATGTTATTACACACAAAGATGCATAATCCATTAGCTCATGAGGTCCCTAGCCTTCCTAATGCTGAAACAAAATTCTGGGAGAAATTGCCAGTGCGTGTTTGCCTTGGTCTGACATCCTTCCCCAAGGATTCAGTTAGCCACTCCTAGAGAGATAGTGCTAGGGAAAATGACCCAATTTAGTACTTGTTATGTTCTTAAGCTGATGCTCTTGTCATTAAGAGAATAAGCAATTCTCCCATGATTATTAAGAAGAATCATCTTTTCCTTTTTTTTTTTTTTTTTCCTTCCCTGTTGAGCAGCTCCACTCCCAGCCGGGGCTGGCTATGCAATTAGGCTCAGCACTCTGCCTGTTTTGCAGCAGTGTGCAGCTTTCATGAGCTCCCACCACTGTGCAGCATTAGATACTCAGATCTCCTTCTCCGCAGAACAGTAAAGTTTACAGATTAGAGGAACAGCGCAGCCCTCCTAGCATTTAAATTACCAGGAAACGCTTCGCTGCTTTAACAGAAGTGGTGAAATTACAGTTAACAAATATTGGAACGGCTCTGTCCATGATTGCAAGAGCCCCAGTGCACCGAGAGGAGCCGCAGCCCGCTGGGTGAGTGCCAAGCGCTTGCAATCATGTAAATACCTGAAGTGCTGGATAAGCACCAGGCACCTTGTAATGGAGGAATGAGGCCAAACTTATAAAGGGCTAATGGAAAGAACTGCAATCACAAATTTCCCTGTTCCCTGGTATTGGAAGCTTTATGAGTGTAAAAGGGAAAGGTCCCCTTGCTGTGGGTGGAGAAAATAGGCAGAACAAATGACTGTCAGGGTGAGGAGAATTCCCAGATCCTGTTGTTCTCCTGTGGAGACGAGGATACCATCTCAACAATCCAGCTGCATAAAGCAGAGAAAGCTGGGACCGACAAGAGAGAAGGATACAAATGAAAGAAATCTATTCTAGGATAATATAATTTCTGCGGGGGCTCACAGAAGGGTGGGTTGGGGGGAAATGATCACATCGATAATCTATAACTGATAATCTATAATTGATAATCTATCTGGTCTTCTGCTTTTAAGGGCACTGGAAATAGGGTTGTATTTGGTGAAGTAGCACTGGAACCAGTTCTACAGTAGCTTGTCCAACAGTCGCCTCTTCACCTTACTCTACCAATTGGAAAACTCACCTAAAATAATCTAAATGTAAGGACCAGCAATGCCTCTACATTTAGATTATTTTAGATTTATAGAGAGAAGGTCAGGGCAGACAAGCCATTCCCTTTCCAGCTGGAGGGTCCAGCCCGAGAAGTCAGGGCAATTGTGAGTAGGTCAGCCAGGGCTTTCAGTCAACATCAGAATTGGCCACTGGAGACACATGGTAGCCAGCCCCGATCCCAGACTTCCTGTTTCCACATACCAAGTCACTCTCTTGGAAGCTCTTTGGCCTATCCATAATCAAAAAAGAAGCATTAAAAAGTATTTCTGCTACATCAAGTCAGTCTCAAGCAGAGTCTGGAAGGCCAAATGTGAACACTTCCCCCTCATCTGGTCCCAGTCATCCATAAACAAGAAAGGCAAATACAAATGAAGCTAGGAGACCCTCTCATCCCAGATCAGACAAAAGGATATTAAACTGTCCTTTCAATTTGATAGAGATGAGATATTTTATTGGTTCCAGGACCCTTTGTAATTACATTAATGCAGCCCTATGAATAGTTCCTTTACCTCAAGAGATGAGATGAGCTCTTGCCTCAGAAACAAGAAAGCAGCAGCACATTGATCACACAAGTTTGAAGTCAAGTTATCTATCTTCAAATTCCGGTTCAAAAGACAAAATGTGAGGGTTCATGGTTGACTAAAATGAATCAGGAGCTACTTTGGTGGACAGCATAGTTGCCACAGCAGTTAAAAAGCGCGGAGTTGCCTGAGATTCAGGAAGATTACTGGAAACTGTCCGTCTCTGCATTTTAAAAGCTGTCAGAGGAGAAATTTAGTCATCTCCCTGAGTGACTTAGTGATGTTACCAGGAGAGCTGTTTCCTAAGACCATTCTTCCCTCAATATTATCCTCAGACACACACACAGAACTAACAGACTCTCTGACATACAATTTTTGAAGCAGATTCTACAGAGCTTTCTCTGTAAGGTGAGTGCAGCTGGACCAAGTCATCCTTTGAACGAACAAGGTTTTTCTATAGAGAAACTCCTCAGTCTTGAAAAGATCAATTCTGTAAATCTGTAGGCCTTTTTTTTCCATCCACACTATAACAAGTCTAACAATTTTCATCAGAAAAAGCCTCATTTTCATCTCCTCCTACCTCTATATGCCTGAGGTTAATTTTCTATTTGTTATTGAAACAAAATGCCCCTGCAACCATTTCCAAATGAGGAGTGTAGTGCAGGAACCCACATTAAAGAAGCTTTCTTTAAAATGCCTTATTTAACAGCAGCTTTCCTTCTTCTAATTTAAGACAATTAGATATACAGCTGTATTTTAGGTAAGTCAGGGGTTAGTTTCTTTAGTCCACATGTTTTATAAAGACAAATTCATCTTTAATTATAACGACATAAGTAGTCCTGTTGTTAAAGTTTTGAATGTTATAAATTCATCAAGAAAAACTACTTTGAGTGAAGCTGCATAAAAATAGAGTAAATATATTTAAGTGTTACTATAATGAACTGATCACTTAATTTCAGAGTAGCAGCTGATATAGTTACCTAGTTATGCCTCACTTCATGCAGAACTTTATAAGATTTCAAAGATGCAAAATGCAATTCATGCCTAGGGAGACATGCCTAGGACCTATGGCTCGTCTCATTTGACTTTTCTGCACAAAAGTATTCCGATAAAGTATATGGAATGTTCTTGCTGGAGGTTCTATTTATTTCAAGTGACAGACATAGCTTGGCCTAGAAACACAAGACACATTTTTCTGTTTAATATTATCTAATTATAACTGTTTATTTGTTTGCTCTTGAAGCCTATTTAGGTAGTTTATATAATTAGTGTCATTTTCAGCTGCGTTCTTTTGATTTCACAGGGAAAATTTCTTCCAGAAGTAGTCTATATGAAGGTGTTCAAGAGATATTTACCCATGTAACTTCAGCTATCTCATTTATAAACTCTTGCATATGCCAGTCACCTCTAGAATGGAGAGTTTTGTTAAGAAAAGATTTTGCTTCCATGAGGTTTCTATTCTAAAGCAAAGAAAGACTTTACCTCAGTTTACTACTTTCAGGCTGCTGTTACTGCTTGAGGCAGCTGAGCATCTCAGGAGGCAGCTACTGATATCCACATTGTAGGAAAAGTGAGGCAGATCTCAGGGGTAAGGCATCTTACCTGGTGACACAGGGAAACCACAGCCAAACTGTGACTCCATCCATACTGTCTGAGATACGGTCAGAAGAGAGAATTGCTGGAAAACACAAATCCAGCTGGTTTGAAAATGCTTCACAACAGCATGACAATTTCAAAAAAAAATTTGTTGCAAAGGGAGAAAAACAAATGAAAACATTCAACAACATTGTATTGAGGCAGTTCAAAATTTCTAGAACCTTCTACCACCTTCTAGAAATTTCTACCACCTTCTCTTGCCACCTACTATTACTAGTTATTGACATAAGAAGAAAACTAACTCACTGTGGAATGATCTCCAGTTCTGAAATGACTTTGCTTGAGAGACAGATTGGAAGAGCCTAAGGCAGATCTTCCAAACCTGCCTGGATGCCACTCTGTGTCACGTGCTCTAGGTGCCCCTGCTTGAGCAGGGGGGTTGGACTAGATGATCTCCAGAGGTCCCTTCCAACCTCAACCCTTCTGTGTTTCTGGGATTCTGTGAAAGTGGAGTTGCAGTACCACAAAAAGGAAACAATTGATTAAAATGGTGGATTGTTTTCACAAGGGTTTACTTAAAGGGCATTAATTACTATTTTTGCCACATGTTAAAGATGAGCAGCCTCATCTTTTGAACAGATGTGTAAGAACTGAATGAGAGAATCAGAGGGCAAAAGAGTTTGGAAGGACCTTGAAGGTGTGCTGGTTTGACCTCCTGACTGAGCAGGGTGAGCAGGAGCCTCCTGCTCAGGGCTGTCTCAAGCCATCCTTTGAAAACCTCCAAGGATGAAACTCTCACATCTTCTAAGGAAGCATTAGGAGGTCCCTCCCTGGCCACCAGGAGCAGCAGACTTCCAAATTCTTCCCAAGAAAAGGAAAGCTGAAAGTTAAGAAGCTTAACAATTTACACAAATTAATGACAGGGAAACAGTCCTAAATGTCTAGAATTATTTTGTCAGTCACCTTTAAGTTTAGTTATTTAGTTTTCAGGAGATGTCAACTCATCTATTTTCCTCTTTTCACAAAAATTATTTCAGAGTGCTCACAATTCATTACTGTGTTGGCCTATTTAGCTTTCCAAGACCATGTCTGTTTAAAAAAAAAAAAAAGTACCAGCAGCACAGTGATTTTTTGGAGACAAGTAAAAATGAGAAGGTAGGATCTGTGTTGTGCTACCAACCTCAGAAACACACTTACAACCAATTTTCCAACAGACGGTTAATCAAATATTGGATTTGACTGAATACCATTTGACTGCAAATAAAAGATTCCCGAATGAGTCAAATAAATGTAAGTTAATAAATATTTGTATAATCTTATGAGAATATATAAAACCTTCACCTGCATGGGATTACATTAACCCTCCCTTTGTTGTACTATTGAAAGGGTTATCAGCAAGTTTGCAGACGATACCAAACTGGGAGAAGTGACCGACACTCCCAAGGGCTGTGCTGCCATTCAGAGAGACTTAGACAAGATGGAGAGTTGGGCAGAGAGGAATCTCCCGAGGTTCAACAAGGACAAGAGCAGGGTCCTGCACCTGGGGAGGAATAACCCCAGGCACCAGGACAGATTAGGGGTTGACCTGCTGGAAAGCAGCTCCGCAGAGAGGGATTTGGGAGTCCTGGTTGGCAACAGGTTACCCGTGAGGCAGCAATGTGCCCTCGTGGCCAAGAAGGCCAATGGGATCCTGCCTGCACCAGGAGGAGCGTTGCCAGCAGGTCGAGGGAGGGGATTTTGCCCCTCTGCTCAGCTCTGGTGAGGCTGCACCTGGAGTATTGGGTGCAGTTCTGGGCTCCCCAGGACAAGAGGGACGTGGAGCTTCTAGGGAGGGTCCAGCGTAGAGCCACAAAGATGATTAAGGGACTGGAGCATTTGTTGTATGAGGAAAGACTAAGCAAGCGAGCTGAGCCTGTTTAGCCTGGAGAAAAGATTGAGGGGAGATTTGAATAACATGTTAAAGTACCAAGTTAGAGAGGTGATTGTAGGGAGGATGGGGCCAGGGTCTTCTCCGTGGTGGCTGGTGATAGGACGAGGGGTAACAGGTGTAGGTTGAAACACAGGAAGTTCTACCTCCATGTGAGGAAGAAGTTCTTTGGCCTGAGGGTGACAGAGCCCTGGCACAGGCTGCCCAGAGAGGCTGTGGAGTCTCCTTCTCTGGAGATCTCCCAAACCCGCCTGGATGCCGCCCTGTGCCATGTGCTCTGGGGGTCCCTGCTGGAGCAGGGGGGTTGGACTAGACGATCTCTAGAGGTCCCTTCCAACCTCAGCCATTCTGGGATTCTGTGATTATCAGCAGTAAACATCTGACTGTCTCGCACCCAGTCCCACCCCCCTATTTTTTTTAAGGTGTCCTATGGTTTTTCCTGTCTAACAACTTTACATCCTAGGTTACACTAAGGAAATAAGGAAATTTACACAGTTTAACCGTGACAGATAATTGTTAAATTTCAGTAATGTCTGCTTGTTTTACATCAATCCAGTTTCTACCTCATGGAAATTCTCTAGCTCAGCTGTGAAATATGCAAGAAAATGAATGTAGATTGAATGCAATCAACGCAAATAGCTGTATTTAATTTAGCTTATATTGCTGAGTCAGAATTTGCCCTACTAGCAGTGGACAGGACCTTAACTTATCTTTTAAAAAACAAACTCATGTACTGAGTAATGAAGATGATAAAACCTGTACAAGAGGTTGTTTTTATTAGACAATTGCCTATATTAAAACATTGCAAAATATGTTTGAACATATCTATCTTCCATATCAAGGAAAGTGTATTTTTCCTAATGATATCTCAAATTGAAGTTCATCATCTAAGAAACCTGGTGAGACAAAAGTTGTAAAGACAAAACTACTTGTGAGGATAAGTAGTTTTTACTCTGATGTATCTAGAACACTTCAGATATATAATCCATACATAGTTTTTACAGACTAACTACATAAAGTCAAAACAATGTTAAAACTAAGCCTTGTTTTAGGAGGATGTGCAAAAAAACTTTTCAATTTCACATTAAATAATTTTTCCAGGTATTTGGAACATCTTAGAATCATACCAATAAATCTTTTCTAGATGACATTAAAAACACTTTCAAGGTGATCTCTATCTGTATTTACATTAAGGCTTACAGAAGTAGCGGGTTTTTGAAGGCATTTCTCCAGTTCTCCCATCTCCAGCACATCGGTTCAGCTCACAGAGCTATTTCAGTGCAAATACCAAGGATTTCTTCCAGATGAAATGAGGAAAAGATGAAAAATGGGTGGAGAAAGGATATTCCTGTCACCTTCTAATAAGATGCAGAGACCCCAAGTTAGAAAGGGTCACAAGAGGAAGCAAGCAGCAAAGGTGGGAGGTGAATGTTGAACCCAGACAGTGACCTACATGTAGAGCCCAGGATTAATTCCCTGCAGAAAGTCTGTGCTGGGGAGTGGAAGAGCCTAAACAAGGTCACAACTTCTGCCTGTCTGTATCACAGCCCTGCATATGTCACTGCAAGCAGCTCCTGGGGGCTCTTACTCCCTGCAGAGGACATTCAAAAAGTCATTTACACATGGACTTGCCAGGACACCTCAGTCTTGCTGTTCAGTGATTTAAATGCCCAGCTGTGTGTGTGTCAGCAGCAAGATACCTGAATCTCTGCCATGGTAGCAGGGCTGTGGTGTGTGTCTTCTATGCCACACATGGAAAGAAATATCACTGCCACACCAAGCTGGTGGCATCCTTGCTCTTCTGCTCAGGATAGCAGTACTTCATGCATCATGGAGGCAGCTCTGCTAACACATATAGCTTCCTCTGCAATTACTGATAGGTATATTTCTGCTATACATATGGCTTCTCCAACTTCTGCAAGAATGGAAATCAGTTTATTTCCCAGACCAGACACTGGAAGATTGTAATTTATTGGTAGACTGCAGGGTCACTCGCTCCCTATGATCTAATTTAGGCAATTTTCCACTACACTGTAGCCAACCACTTCTTAACTAAAATACTTTTTGCATTGAATAGTTTTTGTTCTGGCAGTCCAAAGAATTGATGTACTTTTCTGGGTTTGGTGCCCTTACCCTAGGTCCACTGGGTATTTCTCCCAAGGTGGGAGAGATTTCTCCCCCAAACTACAGCATGCCTCAGATCACCTCAGAGCCCACCCAGAATAATAAAAAACCGCTTTCCCTGCTTCTGCCAGAAATGGTAAGATCTGCACTTCCATTTGAAAGACCAAAATCATATCACAGGATATGATCAAATTCCTCACACACATTCAGAGCTCTCCTGGAACCATAAATTCCTGCTAGCGTTACTCAGGTGACTGCTATCATTGATTTTTAGCACCTTTGGCACTATGAGGAATGCAAGCAAGGCTCAGTTTTATATGAGCAGAAATATAAGCTATTTCAAATCTTACCTCTCTTAGATCTGGCTCTCAGATTAGATGGGAATTTGTGCCCTGTATTTGACATATACTGTTAAATTCCTGCCTCTGCTATCACTATATTCCTGTCAGCTAAAACATCTTTCTGAATGGCACAGCAATCACATGCTTATCAGCCAGACCTGTTTCCAGCTGATAGGAAAAAAAAAAAAAAAAAGATGTTTTTCAGGAGTTTCAGAGCATTTTCAATGCCAAAATCATTCCCTAGAACTTAGAGATGAGCAATTACCACCTTTAAATCACACACTATATGTTACTGCTCCCATGAATAATATATATATCAACCAGCATTGTGAGTCAAAATACTGCTACATCGCAGTCTATTCAGACTTGACCTAAAGATAATGAGATCCTTGGGAGAATGGGGAAAAACAGTGACAATCCCCACTCAGTTGCCCACCAAAGGGAGCACACCCACAGCAAGGGGTGGATTCTTACCACTTAACCTCAGATATCTGTGGTGAAGGGATCTGGATTAGTGCTCGTGACTCTACACTGCCTATGAAATCACCAGGGAAGAGCAGGCTATTTTAGCATGCAGTTTTTCCGGGTAGTTTTAGATGTCCAGTGAAATGAATGCCACCTGCTTGCCTTGAAAGTGTGCCTCTGTCAGCCACGGCAGGAGCAGCTCTGAGCAAAATGCTTACAGGGCATTTCCAGATCATTTTTTCCTTAAATTGCTCTCTGTTGTTAATTCCCTTGAAGACTTTTGGGAAATATCCTGGGACTAGCAAGTCAAGATTTCATGCATTACAAGGGAAAACAAGAGTGTGAGGAATCTTGCAGGTCCTATACAGGTGAAGCTGTCAGCCCTTTGTCCTATATGTCAAAACTTCATTATTTTCCAAAGGCTGTTTTAAAACAAACAGAAAATAATTGCTTGAGGAGCTAAATGGTTTTCCAGTCAGTAAATATGAAGTTCACAAACCCCAGCTCCTTCACTGACCCATCACTCCTGATGCACTTGATTGTGGGTTGCTGGAAATGGACTTTGTGGCAGTGATGACCCCACTTCATGACCTGATGGCAGCTTGTTCCTCCAGCACAAGACCGAAATGCACAAGCAAGAGCATTTCCAGACCAGGCACATTAGCAAGTTCTGTGCATTGGAGTTTATCTGGCACTGGGGCTTTTCACTAATGTCAAATCTAAATCCCCTCCAGCAAAATACTGACTTTTACCTGTGCACAAAAAAGAGGCTTTGATAGCAAATGATTTTCTAGAGAACAATATTCACTGACATTTATATCATTCATCGAGCTATTGTTTCCCTATGTAATTGCAGTAATGAAAAAGGGAGAAACTTGTTTTTTTTCTTGATAGAGGGTCAGAGGACTCAATCAAGAAAAACACTGTCATAGAGAAAGTATTTTACAATCAAATAGCCAATTATGCCCAAATGGAAATAAAAGTCTTTAAATGACAGAATAATTAGCGCTGTAATAATTACAGACTTTAATGGAAATTCTGAAATGTGAAAATGTATGAAAAAATCAGTTTGTGTAATAGATAAGCATAGTGATGTAGAACAGATCAGACTAAAAAATATCCTTTCTCATCTAAAGAATGGATTGTGTCTGAGTATAATGGGAAGTGTACATAACAAGTAATGAAAGTCAGGATTTTGATAATACCTTAAAGAATTGATATTGCCTTAAAGACAACATGACGCCAAAAAAAGAGCAAAAGTAACTAGAAACTCAAACCCTACAGAAGCTTAATATCAGTGAGCACTAAACACCAGATTTTAAACTAACTGCCTTTATAAATCTTACCTGCTGACTCTTGCTACAAAATCCAAGCTACCTGAATTTCCAACAAACCGTGCAGGGGAATATGAAGGAACACCTCTGAAAATTGAAGATCCTGTCCCCATATCCATGCTGTACTGTCTTCCTACACTTCTCTCTCTGTGTTTTCTTTCATTTGTATTTCCTTACCATCCTCTCCAGGTAAGCTCTCCAAGGAGCACTGACTTGGCCATGAAACCATGTCAGGCGCTTGCTATCTCCAGAAGGTGCCCAAGTCATCCAGCCCCTTCATGCTGTTTATCTAAATACAGCTTTTGTAAGCGTGAAACCTATTTTATGGTTGAGTTAAAGCAGCAGTCTCCCATAACTGTCTTTTCTGGGATCAGTTCAAACACGGGTGATTGGAGCACTGCCTGTTCAAGGCTTGACTAGTTGGTACTGCTGGCATATAATAATACAGCTGCAGTTAGCAAGATCTTTGCGGATTATTTGTTCAGCCCATCAACCGTGGGCTGACACCATTTTGAGAATTTAGTTGCTGCTGTGAGATGTGTCAGCATGGTGGAGCCTGTGTTTGTCGTCTCGAACAGCTCCTGACAAGCCTAAATTTAGAGCACGGGTCCACCTTATCAGCTCGACACATAAAAGCTGATACCACTTTAATTAACATTTGCACAATAACCGCTGTCTGCTTGCTGCAGAGAGTACCAGGAATGCTGCAGTAATGAAAACCACACACACAAAAAAGCAAATACTCATATGGAAACACAAACTTGCCTTTTTCCAGTGTTTACAAGATGATATTCGCAGGTGATGTGTTTTATCATCCACCAGTGCTCAATCCCTTCACCTGTGGAGAGAAGAAACCGCAGAATAAGCAGTGGAAAGGAAATTATGTTATACATACATATGAAAAGCAGAAAACAAAGTAAGTTCTCCAGGATTTTCATGGCTTCAGGAGTGTTATGGGAACTCAGTGAATATGGATGTTTGTTGCGTGGGTTACAAAAACTGAAGTAACTTTGGAGTTTTAAATTCATCATGTGAAAATATTCTGGTATCTCTGTAGGCTGCATAAACTTAATAGCATGGCATTACGTAAACGACATGCTAGTAAAATTATTTTCGTTGTTCAGCCCATTTTTAAAACTACACTTCACCCAACAGAGAGACACAATGAGGGGAAAAAACTATTGAATTAAAAAAATTAACTCAGGTGGAGTGCTTGCCCCAGACTGTGTGATTGAATTCATTGTGAATATTCCAGTAGATGCACGTAATTCAGGGTATGCTTTGTATTTCTCTAGCTCAGAAAGGACAAAGTATTCTGCTGCTATCGCTCTGACAGTCAGCAGCCTCCCACAGTGCAGTGACAAGTTCTTGGCTTCCTGCTCTTTAAGTAGTTTCCTTACTAGAGGAATTGCTTACAACTTGGGGCCTTAAGTGCACTCACAAGGCTTTTCAAAACTGGGGTCCAAGGATGGAACCCAGGAACTGTGATTTTCAAGATGAATCTCATAGAATGATCTCATAGAATGCTTAAGGCTGGAAGGGACCTCTAGAGATCATGGAGTCCAACCCCCCTGCACACGCAAGGTCACCTAGAGCATGTGGCACAGGGTGACGTCCAGGCGGGTTTGGAAGATCTCCAGAGAAGGGGACTCCACAGCCTCTCTGGGCAGGCTGTTCCAGGGCTCTGTCACCCTCACATGAAAGATAAAAGTGCAACCAGATAGCTAAGTAGTCCCTGACATCACAGTAGTGGTTTTCAAACAGGGACCCTCGAACCTGCGATGAGTAATCCACAGAAGAAGCTGGAAACCACATTAAACAGTGTTTTCAATTACTCAGTATGATGAGGACTAAGTGTGGTCAATTGGACGAGACATCATGGTTTGGCAGAGGTCATAGGCCCAACAAGTTTAAAAGCCATTGATATTATTTGTGGCATACATAATTTTTTATACATCCTTGAAATGTTCTGGAAAATATATAACATTTTCTCTTCTCCCCTTAAAAATCTTTCAGCGAAAAATGTGTATATGGGTTATACAAAATGCACAATAATAGCCCTTAAGGGAGTCATCGCTCAAACACTAAGGGATTTTTTATGAAAGTTTTTTAAGCCAGTAATGGTAAATCTAATGAAATTTGCAGAGACAACTTAAGTATAGCTATTATATGCAGCATAGCCTATACACATAACAGAGGGATGCAACTTTTACTCCAATTTTAGCAATCCATTTTCCCTATGCTCAGAAGGTTCTATATGTTCGGAAGGCTAATTTAATTACTCTACCATGAGTATCCTGAATGTGACATACCTTTGTGAGTACTGGGGTTTCAGTTTGTATCCCTAGGTTTCTTATAATTTTGGATCTGGAAGTTTTCTTTTGTATCTTCCTCTGATGCAAAGGTAATGCCAGCTAAAAGGGAAAATATCACTACTAAGCAGTTTGCCTAGGAAGCTTTGCAAATGCCAAAAGATCTCATAATATCAGGGTAATTTTTTATGTCATTCAGAGTCTTATATAGCATTATATATATATGTATATTAAAAATACTCTGAAGGGAAATGCCAGTAATATTTAATTTACTTGAAACTGGCACAAATGAAGGGCACTATTTTCTGCCTCTCTTTTGCTTTAATTATTTATTTAATTTTTAAAAGTTGTGAATACAAAGACAATGGGAGCTTTGAAAGCTGTGTCCTTTTAAAATAACAAACAAACAAACCATCTAAGGAATAGCTCTACTAAGGCCTTTATTGTCATGAGCTTAAATTAATCACCTGCTTCCCAGAGGCCTTAAAACCCTTTGCTGAGTTTTGCTTGATGAGAGAAGCAGAGCACACGAGTCTACCTTCCTAAATGCTTTAACCTGAGATAAACCAATGGTAAGAGACAGCCCTACCTACCTTTTCTATATGTATTTCCTCATTCTCATCCTACCCCTTCCAGATGTTAGTGCAAGTGTCTGCATAGCCTCAAGGGAAATTCTCTCAGGCAAAAGTAATGGAAGGAAAAAAAAGCCCACTTTGCTTTAACCAGAACAGTTCTCAGCTCCTCCTGACAGTGGTGGGGAATTATTGTGCTGACACAAGAAAAAGAAGGATGTAGGATGCTCAGGGGAGGAGAGAGGGCAAAGTCTTCCCCTGGCCCACAAGGGTACAGAGAGCACAGGGAGGCCATTTCCTTTAATAATCCCACCACCAGCACTTTGATGAGAAACAGCTTCATCCCATGGAAGCCAGAATGCTCCTTGGAGGCAATGGAGCAAGCCGTCTGGGTGAAGCCAAAGCTGTGTTCAGCACTCCCCCAGCCTCCAGCCCAGTGGGGAACCCATCCTCAATAGCAGCCTTTGTACATCAGCAAAATATTTGCAGAGCAGCAATAATAGCACTTGCCTCGACAAATAGAAATCTATTGAAACACAGAGGCAAATCATCCCTGCAAAATGCAAACACATTTTCTGGGATTTGCAAGAGCAAATTCATGAAAGAATAGCACTTCTCCTCCTTATTAGATCATTTTTGGAGGCCTTATCTGTGTTCTTGAGTCTCCTCTGCACAGATCACAATGGAGAGAGGCACACACAAGGCAAACATGACCCATGGGCTTTGGATACCATTCGGCTATAAATGAGACTGATATGTGCTTTCATGACTCAGACCTTACAGACAAAACTCCCAAGTGGCTTCCCTGGAAGCCTTCCAGGGCCTAATGTCACTAAGGACATTTTGACACAAAATCTTTTTGACCATTTGGCAGTGATATTGCAGACCAGCATTTGTGGGTTGGTTGGTGCAGCCCCAGAATTTAGATACTCTATGCCACAGTCCAGAAGAAAGCCTTTAGCAGTGACTTTCTAGTGACCTACAGAAATGGCAAGTCACCCAAATAATCATCCTTTCTATCTTTTTTCTTGGAACACAGGATTTTCTTTGTGGCTCAAGGACTTGCTAGAGCCTAGATCTGTAAAAGGAAAGATGTGCTGAGAAAGGATCAGACTGAGAATTTGGCTTCTTGGCCAGAAAAGGAACTGCTATTCCCTAGCATGGCAGTAAGTCCCGTGACTCGAGCAAGGGGCATATCCTCTGCTTTTCATTTTGCTGTTGTCATCTGACTCTTCACAAGATTAGCTTCAGTTCTACCATTTTTCAAAGGGAAATCATACAACGGAACCTGTACACCTCAGCTAAATTTTAATACCCTCTTTAATAAGTACTGAATGTCCTCAGCACTCCTGGGAAAGTAAAGAGCCATATATATATAACATATTTCTAGACTTTGAAACTTTACATCCCATGTGTTCAGTAACATGTTACAGTCTCCTAAATGGCAGAGCAGCCATTGAACTCATTTAATTTCTCAAATCCCATCTAAGATGCAATAATATTCTTCAATGGTCTGAATTTTTACTGCCAATAATTAGTATGGCTTTGCTGAGGCTTCCCATCACTTTAGTCAGTCTGCTGCTGTCCACAGTGCAAATACCTTACGATTAGTATTATATAAGATTCATGTCTGCTGGCAGATGCGTAAATCTGCATCAGGGCCTAAGTTCATTCATCCTATGGAGGTTGCTGCTCTTTGTATCATGAAATGTAGTTTCTCTCGTGGTATGGTTTTAATCCACGGGAGAAGATCATAGGAAATGTGTAGGTACCAGTGGCACATTTTACCTGCAGACAGCTCCAAACATGCAGGAAAGCCTGGATGACTTGTGGGTGCCTCCATCTCTTTGTACTGTTAACTGCCACCTTCCGTCTCCTTCATAGCCCTAGCTGAATGCAGGTCTGCACTGAAGGAGTCAAGAACATGGGGGAAAGTAATCCATTTGATATACAGAGAACACAGAACTTGCCACCAATTGCTCTTAAAGAAAGGGGATGTCATGGTTTGAGGGAGAGTTCCCTTTCCACTGAATGCACTATTGATAGCCAAGAGCTCAAAGGTAGCTACTGGAGATCAGATACCAACAAGGTCCGCAAGACACCGTGCTGGGGCAGTCAGGGCATCCTGTGCACGTGTGACAAATGCAACACACTCTCTCCACCACAGAAAAGAGGTGGGCAGCAATGTGACAAAGCCTGTGGATAATACAAAATAAATCAGGATTGTCAAATCTAAAGCTGACTGCATAGATTTGCTCCAGAATACTAAGTTACAGCACAGTAAACTTGCAAATGAAATTGATTTCAAATAAAAAGGTAGAAAAGCATAAGGAGGAAATGACATTAGCCATGCATATCCATCCACGACTTCTGATTTATCCTTTATGAACCAGGGAACAACTTTCAATGCCAATGTGGCTATTTCCCTGAAAGTAACACTCAGTGCTCAGAGAAGCTCAGAAAGGCAACTAGAGGCATGTGGTCAATTGTTTTCTACAACAGTGTTTATATGTAGAGTTTATATATATATATATGTATGTACGTATATATATATATATATATGTATGTATGTATAAAAGATGTCTACATAGTGTAGCTGGAAACAGTAGACCAGTGCCCAGGCCTGCAAGTCTTTCTTTGCATTTCAGGAAGACAGAGAAAAATGAGAGACACCATTATGTCACTGTATAAAAGCAAATAAGCTTTTATACTTATAAAAGCATAAAAGATAACACTATGTATCTTCAGTATTGTATGCAGTGATGGCCATCCCTCCTTAAAATGTATAATTAACTAGAGGAATACAGACATAAGAGATACAGAATAGCTTCTTCAGAATGGAAAAAAGATAACATGTTGGAGTTATCAGCTCGAAGCAAATACAAGAATTGGTGTTCGAGTGAAAATGAATAGGGAATGATAAATGATTTTTCTCACAATACAAGAACTTTAGCCATAAAATAAAGTTACTGGACAGTAGGTTTAAGCAAATAAATTGAAGTTGTTGCTGTTGTTGTTGATTTCCTTGCAGTATGTAACTGAATTGCAGAACTCACTGTTTTGTACTGTTACGAAGGAGAGAAAAACGAGGGCATACAAAATTATAGGGATAAGAGAAGATCAGAAATTTGGGCTAGAAGATGGAACAAATCCTTGTGCACACAGAACATTTAGCAGGCCTGTGAAAGCAAATTACCTTGTGAAATCTCTTGGTGCAGATATAGACAAGCTATTCTTTGAATTAGCAGTGTGATTGCAAAGAGTTATTTGGCACTTGCTCTGATTTGATACAAAACTTAGCAAATCTGCGGATTAAGCTATGCTCTGTTTTAAAACCCCCAATTTGCTATAACTGCAAGATCAAGGCTTTATGGAGAGCCAGAAGATCCCTGCTCATTTTAGACACAAAACTCAGTAGTCTATAGAAAAATCTTACTCAAATGGAGACCGCAAAGCTTTTTCCTTTGCTTCTCTCTCTGCTGCAGTCATGTTTCTACCTCCTTTAATCTGCACAGTTTAGCAGCCACAGAGTAACTGCTGTCTCATGGCCCTCACTTTCCAGCTGTTCCTGCTCAGGTTTCCAGCGCAGAATTATTTCATGGAGAGACGTGGCCTTGGCTGCTTTTCCTGCCAAGTGCCTTGCAGGTTAGCGTTTGTGGCACCCACTTCCCAAGGGTGTCTCAAGGGTATTGGAGGGTGACCCCTCCAATACACTCTGTCTTGATTCCTGCTTAAGGACTTCTGCCCACAGAAATATGTCAGTCTGAGGAAGGAGAACATTACGTTTTCATCTGACAGAGCAATGCCAGGAAATGACCTAGAAGAGATACTGCAACCTTTTCTGAGGCATTTTGCCAGCATAGCTTATGTCATCCCTCTAACTGTTTTAAACCTATACTAGGAAAATAACTCCCTCACCAGCATGACCTATGCAATTTGCCGCTCCTGCAGCGTGAACAGCGAGCCGAAGCCTCTGCTGGCCACAGCTAGCGGCAGTGGGGGTGTCTGGTGCGGATGCATGGAGCCATGCAGGGCCCAGCCGGCGGGGCGAGCAAAGAGCAGCCATCGCCAGGCTGAGCAGATGCCTCCTCAGGAGCTCGTCTCCTCCCCATCACCTGCGCTGCAGATTCTTTGCTAAATCCAGCACTGGATAGCCTCAAGCCTGTTTACGGACCTTGGATCCATGCAGCGCTGAAGTGAAATACTGAGCAGCACCTCCACTGCCTCACCCCAGAGCTCCTGTGCTTGCTGCAAGTAATGGGTTGCTTGCCCACTGACACCTCCTATTTTTCAATCCCCCCTTAGGAATCTGTTGATGTTTTTGTTCCTGTATCAACATATGTAACTGATCCATATTTAAACACTCTGTTGTACTTCCAGCATTGCCTGTAGCAATAGGGGTGAGAGAGGTGGGTATATGCTGCATTTTATCTATGTTTCCCATTTTAAAATTTAATTTTGGAGTGCTTGACAAGTAGAAGATAAGAGAGCTTAACTGGACTTTCTGTCCCTTTCCAGCATTTCATTTTACTGTCATTCTGCCTCTACTTTTGTCTTGCAATTGATCTGCTCCGAGTGTTGCTGCCATCCATGCCGCTAACGCCTCCTCCACCTGCTCTCACCTCCCCGCCTGTGTCAGGGCTGGTCCCTGCTGGCTGGAGCCCTTCTACCCAAGGATGCCTCCTCGGCCTCCAGAGCAAGGGCGACTGCACAGCAAAGTGCCCAAACTGCTGAAATATCTCTGCAAAATGAGATTCTCAACTCGGTATAGATAGGTTGGGAACCAAAGGACCTAGTGGCTTATGGTGGCATTTCTCCAGTGCTCAATTTCTATAGCCAGGAGGCTGGAGCACAGAGTGTGCCAGGCAGGACACAGCAAACTGCATTTCTGGAGGATATGTCTAGATTACCCTCCATGGCATTTACTGGTATCTCACATTAAAAATGAATTGACATAATTGTCATTGAAGAATTGCTGTGCTCAGTACAGGAGAAGAGATAAGAAATGTGTTGCTATTTGAAAATCACAAGCATCTGGAACTGTCAAATCAAAAATCTGGCTTTATTTTTTCTAAAAAAAAAAGACAGCAAAGTTTTTACTACAGAGTGACAATTTTGTACTGCAATTTTTCTCTGCGTGTGCGTTTTATTTAACTGTCTGCGAGAGAAAAGTGTGAAACACATCCCTCTAATAAGCTGTTGGTTAAAATAATTTCTTGTAAAACTTTTCCTTCCTTTTCCAGCACCTATTGTAGTCTGGATAGATTTTTGACTATGTTGTTTTCAACTTTGGAAACTAAGGTGAAACACTGGAGCAAAATCAGAAGAAATTAATGACATTAGCTGATAGGATGAATTAGTAATTTCTTCGTATTTCTCAGAGAATATCAAAAGAGCAGATGTGGTGCAAATAGCTTTACGAAACCGTGGTGGAGACTATTATCATGAGCAGGGCTGAGATATCTTCCAGTTGCAGAAACTACATTTGTGTAAGCTCTGAGAAACCCATGAAAGAGGACCTAACATCTCTTATTTTGCTTCTTTTAACTACCGTTTTCAAAAGTTATTTAAACTGCCTTCATTGGACCACTGCCAGCATTGACCTTTCTGCCCATGGATGTCCCTTCAGCTGTTGTGTGATCTTCCAGACTAATTTCAAAATACCATTTTTTTTCCTCGCTCTACCAAGACTTATGCAACACCAACTCCTGGGAGTTTCATGGAGTTATTCCCAATTTAAACAGCTTGGGAGGCGAAAAATGCATGTAAGGGCAAAAGAAAGTCATTCCAGGCCGTAAGCTGAAAAGGGAAAAATAAAAGCCAAGCAGTCAAAATAGAGTAGGAAAATTAAAGAAGAGGATGTCTGTAGTACTGTGACATCAGCACCATCTGCGAAAGGGAGGGAAATCTGACGAATAATTAGAGACAATTACAATTAAACTTCCATTTAGGAAGCAGACAGCTGAGGCAACAAATTATTGTCTACATGACTAGTAGGCAATAGATCTTATCAAAAAACCTGCCAAAAGATCTGTCTTTGTACTTTCATATCCAAAAGCCTCACAAGCCATTACTGAAGCAGAGGGATTGGGGCTTCCCTAAGGTCATTGGGGAGGAAACGGAAAAGAGAAGGGGAAAAAAAGGAAAAAAGGATTACTTAGTCAAACACAGCCCTTAAAAAGGCAGAAAATATCAAGGGTGAAATCTAACCAGGATCCAGTCTGGTTTAGTGAAACTTTTAGCACCCTGAGGTGGCAGCTCCATGCTCACAGTTCAGCTCTCAACAGATCTCCCTGTCCCCCTCAGCCTCAAGGTTTTTCCAAGCTGAGGTCAATTAGATGGATGTCAGAGAGTTAGCGGGAGTAGTAAAGGCACCAGTGAGGAGGGGGAGTGTGCTGCTGAGAGGAAGAAGTGCGGAGGCTTCAGAAAAATGAATTATGCTGAGAAGTGAGAAAGACACTCACAGTGGGGAGACCTAATGCAGTAGTGCGGGACAACCTCCTCATAGGCTGTACTTACAACAAAATGTTACTGGTTCACTGGGAAGAAGATAAGGGTATAACGACAAAATTGAATTTGCTTGGATGCACTCCATTTGATTTACTCTTTAATTAATGAAATTTGCTTCCAATTTAGGATAATGCAGCATTTCTAGCACATTATCTTGAAATAGCAAAGAATTACAGAATAATTGAGGTTGGAAGGACCTCTAGAGGTTGCCTAGTCCAAACCTGTGCTTAAGCAAGGTCACCTACAGCAGGTTGCCCAGGACCATGCCCAGTTCCGTTTTGAATATCTCCAAGGACAGAGACTTATCCTGAGGGACAGAATTTAGAGCAATCCATCTGAAACTGAGTTTCACCTCTTTGCCTTTTTGAATAGCCAGGTAAGAATTTCTGACTGAGGAATGAATTCTTCCTTCTATTACATTAGCAAATGTGCCTTCATTCATATCAATCAACACCTCTTCCCAAGAGCAATTAAGTAAAGTTAGGCAAAATTCACCTGACTTTGTTCTCGGACAACTGATAGGGATGAATATAAAAGCTAATATGTGCATGTTTTTGAGAGTGTAAGAAGGTGGCAAGGGTGGGAAGAAGTCATGAAGTCTTTAAGACATAAGATACATAAGGTGTATTCCTTACAGAGAGGGTGATGACATTAGTTATCTCCAGCACCCCGAATGTCACTGGAGTGTTTGCTGGGGAAGCTTGTAACCAGAGTGCCCTTCAAACCCTTCACAAGCAGATAGCCTCATCATAGCAAGAGGTGACAACCTTGATAGCATATCACTCAGGTGGTATTGAGAGACCAATTTTTAGAGCAAAAATCACACTAGATATTTATTTAAAAAGGAATAAGCCTCAACAACACAGATCTGAAAAGAAAAACAAAGAAATTAGAAGTCAGTTGACGAAGGTCCCTGCAGAGGAAAAGCACTTATTATTTCCTCAGTTAAACTTAACACACTGCCAGACAGTAGAGACACAGCTTCATGCTAAACATCCTGGTCCTGAAAATTAACAGCCTGTGAGAGTAGGTCAATAAAACAAAGCATAGCCACATCTCTCGCAAAACTAATATCTGTTTGTCATCAAGGCGATGTTTTGTAGAACAGAGCTTTACAAAACGCTATGACCTCTCCCCATCCCGAATTTTAATAATTACTGAATGTATATATAAATATATATACAAGAAATTATGAAAGCAAGTGACCAAGACTAACACCTGTGCCCTGCATTATTTAATGAAAGAGTATGTGGAGCCATTAAAAATGAATACAAGATGTACACAGATAGGCGGAATGGGCTACCATCCAGGATAGCTGTTTTATGAAAGTAAGAATTTGGCATGAATCCTAGTAGATGCCACTTGCAATGATGCCGGGAGCATATATATATAAATATTGTTAATGAAGATGTTCTAGTGCAGAAACTTGGGAGGCAAATCATGCATTGGATTGCGTAAGCGGAACTACCATGAAAGAATTTGGTAAACAATCTTTCTGGCCAAAGGACAGATCCTGATAATAAGGAGGATTTCAGATGGAAAGCCATAAAAATTGTCCAGTGACTCATAAAAAAAAATAGATATCTTCTACCATGTACATGAATATGGAAAAAAACTTTAGATTGTAGGCTCAGCTTTAGGAAATAGATCCAAGCAGCTCCAAATGCTCGTCTGACCAAATACCCCCATGTGTAACTGAAATTGTTGTATTCACTCTCTCAAACATCAACAATGCAGAACATTTATCAGTTAGTCCCAGGTAGATATACTCAGTAGCACAATGAGTCTCTCCTATGAGCATCAGTTTCTCTCCACTTGCTATAAGAAGTCTAGACAAATGCTTCAGGTTTGCACTCTCAGAAGACAGAGCTTCCAATAACTGGATACTTAGCTGTGAATGAGGGCAGTAATTACCAGTGAAACACCTTTGCCTGTGGTGCTTTTATTGAGCTGCTGCATGTATGGAGTTCATTGAGACGTGGATTAAGACACAGGGCTGAAGATGCTCTGTTGTCATGGGGCAAAAAAAATGATGGAGTGAGATGATCCAGCCCAGGGGTAACACCACACACAGTCTCCTTTCTGTTCATCTGAATGTATAGGAGCTAAAGGTTTTTCTTAAAAAAAAAAAAAAAAAAAAAGATTATAATCAGGTAGCAAATGAGGCATATTTGTGCATCTCTTTGGCTTGGAGGATCCCCTCACAAAACCTCAGCACTCTCCAGTGGTAAGATCTGTTCTCCCTGAATCCTTCTCAGGTTCATTCTTATGTATGAAGATGGCTAATTATTTAGTCCCAAAAGTATATGAACACAACTCCAGCATAAACATATATGGCAGGGATGTCATATCTACCCACTGGACCCATAACTCAGAATAGCCAAGAGGTGACTGCTGTCACTCTAAGCTTCTGTGATGCTTTCTGAGATGCTGTCAGGTTTACAAGTTTAATTTTTCAGTGCAGGAATCATACTTGCCAACTTAGAATTTGTCTCCTCCAGTTTTTGTTCCAAAGTAATGACACTGCTATAAAAGTGATTTTGTTAGCATGGCTGGTTTCTGTACGTTTGCCCTGTTGACATCATTAGAGGACTATGGATACAGTACATATTCAGATCTCACATTGAATATGAGTCAACTCATAATCACAAAAGTAAATGTACTGTCACTGCTGACCCCACTGCAAGCTTCTAAGCAACAAGAGGGAGCTGAAAAACAGAATTCTCGAAGCTGTCCTTGAATGGGCACTCACTTCCTTATGTTTTAAGCATCATTTTTAGCAGCATCACAGCAGGCATTAAGCTCAAAATCCACATAACTTCCCCCTCCTATGTATACTGGACCATTATGTCCAGTAAGGAAGACCTTCTTCCTGTCAGGTCTCTCCCTGGATCAGGTTATCATAGCATTTAGATTTACAGTGATTTTCGCTTCAAGCATCTGTTCTCTTGAAAATTCCCCATGTTGAGATCTTTAGGACTCAGACCTGGACTGGGTGTGCACTTAGGCTAACACAGACAGCTGTTAAAAATCACACTTAAAAATATTTCCTAGGCTTATGAATGAGAGAAGGATATTTTGATTTCCCCAGTATTTTTTCTTATTAATTACTCTTATGTCCTCATCAGTTTGTATGGTTACCTATTTCCGATGAACAGATCATGGAAGTATTGACTTGCTGTTGGACTCAACACCAGTTGTACTACTGTAAATTACATACTTCTCATAAGAGATATTGACAGTGTGTTTGTTTTCCTGTATTGGAGAGTAAGATGAGTTCATTTTAGATCTGCTCAAAAGTTTAGAATTTCAATTTCTTGAAGCATTTTTCCAGCTTAACACTAATTAAGTTCTCATAAAGATATATTAAAATACAGACAGCTTGCGAAATGATGATGAAAAGCACAGCAATAACATTTGTTTTACGGGGGCAGATAGGATTACCTTTCTTAACCAATTAAAATGATAGACATTGCTGAGAATTATTTAAAAATCACTGTGCAAGAGTCATAATATCATTAATTATGCTGAAAATACCAGGTGGTGTTTCAAATATGTAACAGTAATGATTAACTCTGAAGCTTATCATGTCTAATTTACCCCTTCGAAGGCTAATTGCAGGAATTTCAAATATAGAGCATCTGGTACATGCGAAGTCTCTATAGACAGGTAATTTTTCCACTAATCTGTTGTTATAGAACTCTGTAACACAACCCTTTTCTTTTAAGTACATCTTGATTCCTGTTCATGCTTTTATTATCATCATTCTTCTGATAAATAAAGCGGTGTCAAAGAACTATTACTAAACACATTCACAATTCATAAACTACTGGATGGTGGCCAAATATAGCTTGTTCAACTTCCCTGCTGTTCCTGAGGTCGCAGAAATGTGAGAGAGGGCGTAAATCAGCCTTTCACCTCTGCAGTGGTTGACTTTTTGGTGCTGATTTTTTTTTAATAGAATTGAGTCTTTTGTCAGGGTCATGTGAGAAAAGTCATAAATTTTATTTAGCACTCACTTTACCTGCAGCTTTTCCATGCTGTGAATGTTCAAGAACATTTTCAAAAAGATGCTTATGCTGGAAAGAATAACATTCAATCCTTTGTTCAAGGTGTATTAAAATGTTCTTGCGGCTCCCTTGCTGCTGGGGGATCAGTGTTTACTTGGCCATCCCAGGAAAGGGATTCAGTTTTGCTTTCCCCATCATCTTTTCCCTGGTTGGACTGGGTTAACTCATCAACTGCATGAGATAATCAGCCATAAGGTATCACAGTAACTTCCCTGCAATTAGCCAGGAGCTTGCATGAAGTATCCCACACTATCTCAAGTCCCATCAAAGGCAAGAGAATTATTTGTGGATTTGACTGCTGTCATATATATATATATGTTTCAGAATATTAGAACATGACTTTAAGGTGTCTGAGTTCAATCATGCTATGAAAAATCAAGACTGGGTGTCAACATGAGAATAAGTTGGTGAAACAGAGCAGAAGCAGCTTTAATTTCTGAGCTCAAGGTGAACTTCCTCCTTGCTTATTGCTTTTTTGGGGTAGCCTGTCCACTGATGTGCTGTGCAGACCCCTCAGCAGGGCTGTCCCTCTCCGCGCCGCCCAGGAGCTGGAGGAAGCATCATCTTCCAGGTCATGCCCATGGTCCTGCCCATGGTCTCTCTCCCAGGCACCACACGGTCAGGATGTGGTGGGAAGGGAGAAGATGTTATGTGCTCAGGTCCTGTCCTGACCTTCCTCAGCAACATGACCCAGGAGGCATGCTGCTCAAAGGCAGCAAAGTGCTCCCAGATTGTGCTTGCTAGACATGGCTTTAGTTCAAACACAGGCTTAATGCATAACTAGAGTCTCCCCTTTCATCAATTGCATGATAGGTATTCATCAATTGCATGATAGGTAGGACCCAGGTGTGAAAAAGCCTGAGTCTGAGGACTGTAAGACTCAGCTTCCTTCACTTGTGTAGTTACACATATCACCCACTTTCCTACTAGTTATGAACTTCTCCACAAACGTGTTAATTAGTTCACCCCGTTATCCACATGACAAGTGTGCATCCAAGGTGCAGCAACCTGGTCCTGTGCTTCATGTAAGCACTCAGCCACATCACACCAAAGGCCATATTTGCTTGGTTGCTTGCCAGGCTGCAGATCTTCACTGGGCAATATCATTTCCTGGCTGATAAATCACTCACTGAGATTTGATGCCAGGATGCTACAATGTGTAGGTGCACTTAAGTAGAGGCAAGGAAAAATGCAAAAGCTAAAAAAAAAATACAGAAATTAACTTCCACTCTTTACTCTCCACTCACTTGTTGTTTTGGGGACCTCTTTCATGCTCAATTTAGGTCCAGCAGTGCTGGCAGCTACACTAGCAATGAGGAGGGCCTGTCCCCTGCCTGATTTCAGTCAAGGTTTCCCAAGTGTGCCTTCAGATGTCCTTCAGCTTGGCTTGCTGCTGCAATGCTGTTTCACCTCTGGAGCAGTTAGAAGAAAATAAATTCAATTGTAGTAAAATAATATTTAAAAGGAAAAGATAAGGCTGATAAGGAAAATGCCTATGTAATTTTGTATAATCAATACAAGGTTTCTAGGGAGATACAGTATCTTTACTACAACAGCTAGAAATCAGGGAGAAAGAAAAACAGGAAAATGCAGCAGTTAATCTGAATGTGAGGGCTTGCAGGCAAGATCAAATCCCATTAGGCATTAATTGCCCCTAAAATCTTCTACATTTGGTCCAATCTCCCTTGGGAAAATAGATATAGGTCACACAGGTCCAAATCCACTAAAGTATTTAGATGCCTAACACTCAGTGTCATCTTGGGCCAAAGGCAAAGGAATATATCACTAGGAACTATCTCTTCAAACCACAGGTACCCAAGGCATTTATTGCTGGACAAAAATCATACATTTGCAAGATATTCAAACATTCACATAGATCTCTACTCTCTGAAGTAAATCCTGCTTCCATTTACAACCCATCAACAGTGCTGAGAGCCACAGGAGCACGTGAATGCAAATTAGACACGTTTTTACTCATAAAGATTTGTGTTTTGACGAGCATGGAGCAAACACATTGCACATGTTACCCCAGTCTACAAATGCAGGCAAACAGAAACAATCAGAAATGGTTGGTGAAAAGGGAATGAAGTGAAATTTTTACTAGGCTAATTAGGAAAGGTCAAAGTCCATGAAAGGTCTGTGAAATTGTCTGCCTACCAACTTAAGCTGCTTTTCCAGTAATAGTGTCATTCCTACTCTTGTTCAGGATGAAAAATTATTTCAGTTGTTCAAGTGTGTGACAGCTAAGAAGAATCTTTGGAAAATCCCAAATGTAAATATAGGGTCATGCTCCCGGAAGGGTACTCACCATGAGTCCAAAAGATGCAAGCTGTGTATTTACTGGACTTGCACTGCACTTGCAAAGCAGGTTCAATTCATCTTGTATTTGTCACAAGCTTCAGTGATTTTCCCAGGGCTGTGAAGTTTCTAGAAGTCCCAGGACATCAGTAGCAAGGGAAACAATTTGGACAGCTGGTCTGGTCTTCTTTGACCCAAACAAAATTTCGACATGGGAATGTTTCTGGAAAGCTGATTGCAACATGACCATCACAAATAAATGCTGCAGATATAACAGTAACTGTTGTAAAAAAAATGTTAAAGCAAGCATCCATATGTAAGTGAAATAGAGCTGTTGACTAAGTCTACTGCTGAATGAAAAATGCCATGGTGCATTGAGAAACCCTCTAAAGAATATCCCTGAAATTGCCCCACAGGTTTTTTGACAGTTTCCTGTAAGGCAAATGACATGTTAGACATGACTGACAAGTCAGGCTAAGCAGAGGAAAGACAATATAAATGCGTAATAAGATGAGAGCAGATCTGTGTGTACATGTGAGGAAGACACATGCCACACATGTAACCATCCCTCACAAAGAGCTGTTGCTCTGAGCACTTGAACGGAGCAATCAGTCAGTTTTTGGATTCTAGCGGGTGTCTCTTAGGAAGGGACTTGAGGAGGTTTGTTTGCCACAGTGCTGTGTAGTTATGAAGAGTGGGCACAGAGGCCCCATATCCTTATTGGATGAAACAGTTGAGTATCTCTCACAGCCTTAAGTTCCTTTCCCGAGACTGCTTTTCTTCAAAACTCTCTATTTTCTCTCCTGGACTTCATACCTCAGCTTTTCTGTTTGGTTTTATGTGACCTGAACTGTATCTTCTGTCAGATTTCTCCCATTTCCCAACAGCACAGCTGCAGTCCTGATAGCTCCAGTTGCCCACTTTTTATTAGATCTCCCAAAAGAGCGATTAAGCTGCAGTGAACAGATTACAGGAGAGAAAGAGCAGCCAAGGCAGCATGAGCCCATTTCCCCAGGTCACTTATACTCTTAGAGAGCAATGGAGGCGAGTGCGTTCCTCCTCTTTCGGGTCTTTTCCATCGTTTTGCACTGCTGCTTTATCTGGTCCCGCAACAGGTGGTCCATTCATCATCTTTTAGCCTTAAAAATTGTCCAAGTTTTGGAGGGGTGCTCCCCTCACTTTGGGCAGATTTGAAGTCTCTGGTGGGACTCGCCTGCCTCCCAAGTACCACCTATGTGTCTCCTGAAATAGATGCTCTTACAAGGGTGGGAGCAAAAAGTCAAGAATGCGGTCAGGCAGAAAAATCATGGTGAAGGACAAACAACTTCAGAAATAGGAAAACAGCAAGAAAACCAGGGAGGATACTGCTAAGGAAAACATCAAGACCAGGAAATTACAAAATCAGGGTGGCAGTACGATCAGTCAAGGCCACAGGAGTGACTGCTGGATCACAGTACCATGGAAGGCCAAAATATCCAAGTCCCACAGCTAAAGGAAACCACTCCAGCTTCACTGCAGCCAAGGAGGGAACTTGCCCATTTACTCATGAATTCCCCATGCTGCACACTGCTGATGATGAGTTGACAGCACTTTCAGAGCTAAAATCCTGCAGTTTTGTCTCTGTCTTTCAGAAAAAAAAAAATGTAAAGCTTTACACCAGTGCCCAAAGAAAGACTTGTCAAAGCTTAAGAACTAAGTATTGATACAGGAATCAAATCTGTGCTCTGAGGAATTATACCTTGTTCAAAGGATATTTGTTTATGTGGAGAGGAAGGAAAAAACCTACATACTGTCAGTCCCTCCTTATGAAGTATGTTACTTTTCTGTATAACTTTCTTGAAAGGGAGATAAGACAATTGGGACTTGTCAGCAATTCTCATTTTCATGCAAAATGCTTCTTATGTTATTTTCTATTTATTGAAGTAGGACATAACTGCAGATATTGTTTGATAAAATTGGATAAAGGTATACTGCAAAATGTGATATATGTATTATATATAATATGATCATTATTTCCTTATGCTACATAGGAAATGTGCCTTAATTTCAGTCATGGGGGCCAGTTTCTGACATTATACTATAGTTGGCTAAGGTAAGAGTTGAGCAGAGGTATTTTCAGTTGTTTTCACAAGTGATAGCGAAGAAGAATTTGGGGGAAATTCCAAATGAAATGGGGCTCATCTCTTTTTAGAAGAGGTGAGCCCGTTTGTGATCTTTTATGAGCTGACAGAGATGTGACTGATGGAAGGAAATTTGAGGAGCACAGAGCTGCTTCTCGAACTTGTGGGTTGCATGTGGGTGTTTCTAGGTTACCAACAAGGGCAAGGTGAAGCCGCCTCCCTAGCAGTGTGGGAGGGAGCCTTAAAAAAACAAAACAAAAAAAAACAGATTCAAACTTTTCTATTGAACAACTAGTGTGACATTCTGAATGTCTGGTAATCATTTATCCTTTTAACTTGGTCAAAATCTCTTTAGAAAAAAAAAAAGTGAACTTTCTGCACAAAGAAATTTTACTGTTCTAGTTGCATTGTTATATATTATGTACAGAGACAGATCACCTTTACTCTTGTGCAGAGCAACACATTATTTATTCTATTTCATCAATATCTATGTCAGTTCACACAGGAGCAAAAATAAATCCCAATGAACACTAAACCAACAGAAAACAGTTGTACTGACAAGCTGGACATATTCCAAGTAGTAACTTGGCAGTAGTTACTGAGGCAAAACTGGCAAATATTTACTAACCAAAATGGAACTACTCAATGAGGATGGGGAAGAGCCTGCCTTCACTAGAAATGCACTCAAGGTGGAAATTTCAGCACACTTTCCTGCTCAGAACAAGCCACATGGACTTAGACACTTTGGTCTTAGACTGGAAGGAATTTATTACAATTTGCAGGATTTTGCAGTGGATCAGGGATGGTTAACTAGCAGTGAGAGGACCCTCACTTTGCTAAAACAACAACATTTTACCAGGGACCTCTCCAGAATCAAGATTTGAGGCTTTGTTTAAGAATCTAGTTCAGTTAAGCACAAGGCTAATATTAAACAGAAAAATCTAGCAAAGTTTTATCACAGAAAGGGCAATTCTATGTTCACTATTAGTCCCAGTGAGTGGGATTTAAGCACCTGAGCTGTTTATGAAGCCCACGTTCACTGCAAGCCACAGGCCTAGGTCTGCAGCCATGGTGGTATGTGCCCAGCGCTGCAGCTGCCAGGACACGTATTGGTCCCTTGTTGTGTGGCATGTCTGTGCTCCTGTGCAGAAGCAGGCAGATTTTGCTTTTACTCAGGCAGGGGGCTGAGGAAAATCACTTATTTTTTTCGTGAAGACAATGTCACTTGACAATGCTGGTGGGTATAGAAGGGTGCATCTGTGCACAGTCACCTCTGAGCACCAGTGTGCATGTGTGCACGTGTGCACACAAGCTCAGCACTACTGCACTTCTGTGAACCATAGACCTGCAATTTTTCCTACCGCCAGGTGAGATGTTATCATGCATAAGCAAAGCAGCAAAGAAGCCTTCCCTTTGAGCTAAGGGAAGCCCAGGAGCACGAGGTGATCTGATCTGGCCCACGGGACATCGCTCAATGTTGCCTTGACTGATGCCACGCCATGCTTACCCCTCAGCCATGCCAATAGAGAGGCCAGCTCCTTCCTCTGCATTCCTAAGGTTCTCTGGACTTAGCATGAAGCCCAGTACTAGAAAGTAAGCCTGAGAGGAATCCCTGTGCACAAGAGCACAAATCCGCCCCGGCTCACCGTGCTCTGTTGCACACTGCATCTCTGTGATTGTTCCTCCTGGCGTAGATCCATTTTCTCAAAATAGACCAGCTCTGAAAGGGCAGTCATTAGAGTCAGCAGTTTATTTTGAATGGATGGAAGTACCAGGCACTTCAGGAGCCTGACAGCTTTTACTTTTCAATCCCATGATGAAGACAAATGTTTCAAGCACCTTTCTGTACCTAATACTTTTTCTGTCTGAAGTGTTGCTCCCTTCCTTTTCCTTTAGTATTTCCAACTAGATGAAGGGAATTCTTTTGGAGTTCCCTGTCATGACATTTGTTATGTCTTTGGTATGTGAACACCTTCATACAAGCTGTGTGACAACATGATATTACAAGCCCAAATAATTAATATAACATGAAAGAAGTTCTCTTTAGGGGTCTTTCCATCTCCTTACCTCCAGAGAACACCCTGTTTTGTCTGTTACGGTGGATGCTTGTATTCCCACTGGTTTCTTACATGGCACTTCCTGCAAGGGAGGAGATGTGTCCTAAGAATTAATACCAGTCTTAAGGAAATGAGATTTCCAGATGAAATCATTAGGGTCCTTGCTAAGCAAACAGCTTTATTCACACATGGGAGCTTAGCAGGTGCTTAAATGTTTTTATCGCATATTACTGAAGGAAGGAGACATCTCACCCATTAACAAGCTGTATAATTGGGGCTAAAACAAACTTATGCCTCTTCCAGGACACTGAGATAACTGTGAAGCAGTCACACATCAGCTTTCCATGCAGGTGTATGATTTTGGTTCCTGCCTACCATAAGTCCGTCTGCAACACTCTCACTAACTCTTCAGGTGCTTTCACCCTCACTGCTGATGCATTTTTGTGAAAAAGTAAGGCACTTTTACTGAGGTACAGAATCTTCCTTCCGTGGGCTGGTTTCATCTTTTCATTTCCAGTTCACCCCACTGTATCTCATTTGCACCCATCACTTTAAGAGTGCTTGAAAGGCTACTTTTTAAAAAGCTTTTTCCTTTTCAAAGTTGTTGTTGCTCAGGTAATTTTCCTTATCACCTTGATGATAACCTGGAGCAGCACAGGGCAAACAGACAGAGAGAAGCAAGGGTGCAATGTCCTTTGTATTATCAAGTCTAGAATCTCATACTTTTGCTTCTTACAAAGAAGCATATGAAGACACAATGTGAGGAAAAAAAATGGATGCATTCAAACCTCAAGGACAACTTAAAAATAAAGACTGGAAAAAAAAAAGACTTACTGGAAAAGATCTGTGACTTTTGTATTCGTTTCTCTCATGGTCTCTGAGATCAAGCACTTATTCATGTTTTCTGTTTTCTACTCTGGTAACTCTCCTCTTTTAACTTAGAGGCTACTTTCAGTAGTTTCATCCAATGTTATTTGGCAGGTCTGTCAACCTATCACGATAAGATGTTTCAGTGTTTGACCTCTCTTCTGGTGCAAACAGTTTTCCTTATATCTGTTCAGAATTACTCTACGCTGACTTGTGTTCCTTGCCTCTTTTCGTACTCATGTTCACCTTTTCTCCAAGAAGAGTCATGTTCTCTAGACCCTCAAACATGGTGGCCTTCCACAAGGATTGCTCCAGCATGCACATGTCTCTCTTGTCCTGGGGAAGCCTGAGGCAGACTCCAGATGCAACCTTACAAGTGCTTAAAGAGTGGGAGAATCCCTTTCTCTGTTCTGATGGCTACACTCTTGCTAACTCAGACCGATACCTGGTTGGTGGCCTTGACTGCGAGGGCACACTTCTGGCTCATGTTCAGCTTATAGTCCACCAGGACTGCTAGGTTCTTCTCTGCAAAGCTGCTTTCCCACCAGTCTCCAGCCTATACTGCTGCATGGGATTATTCCTCCCCAGAGACAAGACTTGCATTTGCACTAGGTGGACTTCATGGGGTTCCTGCCAGTCTGTTTTCCCAGCCTGTACAGGTCGTTCTGAATGTCAGTCTGCTCCCCAGCACACTGGTCACTTCTGTCTATTTGACATTACTCACAAAACTACCACAAATGCACTCTGGTCCATCGTGCATAAAAAACTATTAAAGGCACTAATATTGGCCCAACAAGGATCCAAAGCTGAAAGTGTTAATTTATAGTTGTTAATGGCATACTAGTGATCTAGGGATAAAATATGTGGTGTTCAGGGCTAGTGTTGAATTATTGACTAGTCTTCAGTTTTAGAAAGCTATTATCTGCCTGCAGTGTTTCATTCTAAGGATATTCCATAGATTTTTTTTTTTTGACTGGAAGAACAAAAAGTACTCACGATCTGTGAGTACTCATTGTCTTCCAGTTAACCATGAAAACACACAAAAAATATCATTCATCTGTGTATAAAAATTACTAATGGTATTGCACCACCTATAATACATTATCAGAATGAAATTTAAGTGAGTCAAGGAACTCACACAAACAAATCATAGAATCATAGAATGCCTAGGGTTGGAAGGGACCTCTAGAGGCCATCTAGTCCAACCCCCCCTGCACACGCAGGGCCACCTAGTGGCACAGGACCACATCCAAGCAGATCTTGAAGATCTCCAGAGAAGGAGACTCCACAACCTCTCTGGGAAGCCTGTGCCAGTGCTCTGTCACCCTCACTGTCAGGAATTTTTTTTCTTAAGTTCCTGTGGAACTTTTGGTGTTTCAGTTTGAGGCCATTTCCTCTAGTTCTGTCAGTGGCCACCACTGAAAAGAGGCCAGCCCCATCCTCCTCACTGCCTCCCTTGAGGTACTTATTTATAGACACTGATCAGGTCCCCTCTCAGCCTTCTCTTCTCCAGGCTGAACAGGCCCAGCTCCCTCAGCCTCTCCTCATAGGGCAGATGTTCCAGGTCCCTGATCATCCTTGTGGCCCTGCGCTGGACTCTCTCCAGCAGCTCCACATCCCTCTTGTACTGTGGGGCCCAGAACTGGACACAGTACTCCAGATGTGGCCTCACCAGGGCTGAGTAGAGAGGCAGGATCCCCTCCCTCGACCTGCTGGAGACGCTCCTCTTAATGCACCCCAGGACCCCATTGGCCTTCTTGGCCACGAGGGCACACTGCTGCCTCATGGTCAACCTGTCCACCATGACGCCCAGGTCCTTCTCTGGGTCCTTCTCTGCAGAGATACTCTCCACTAGGTCGGTCCCCAACCTGTACTGGTGTCTAGGGTTATTTTTCCCCAGGTGCAGGACTGTGCACTTGGCCTTGTTGAACTTCATGAGGTTTCTCTCCCCGCAGTTGTCCAGCTCCCTCTGGATGGCAGCACAGCCCTCTGGGGTATCAGCTACCCCTCCCAGCTTCGTATCATCTGCAAACTTGCTGAGAGAGCACTCTGGGCCTTCATCCAGGTCATTGATGAATAAATTGAACAGGACTGGACCCAGGACTGACCCCTGGGGGACACCGCTCAACACGGGACACCTCCAACTAGACTCCACACTGCTGATTACCACCCTCTGAGTTCTGCCATCCAGTCAGTTCCCAATCCACTTCAAGGTCCACTCATCCATCCCACACCTCCGGAGCTTGTCCAGGAGGATGTTGTGAAGGACAACACAAAGCCTTGGTGTTAAAAGCCTTGGTGAAGTCAAGATAGACGACATCCACCGCTCTCCCTTCATCTATCCAGCTGGTCATCCCATCATAGAAGGCTATCAGGTTAGTCAAGCATGATTTCCCCATGCTGACTAGTCCTGAGCACCTTCTTGTCCTCAATGTGCCTGGAGACAATGGGCAGTATGAGCCGTTCCATCACTTTTCCAGAGACGGAGGTGAGGCTCACTGGCCTGTACTTGCCCGGATCCTCCTTGCCTTTTTTGAAGACTGGTGTGGCATTGGCCTTCTTCCAGTCCTCAGGCACCTCCCTCGTTCTCCAGGATCTTTCAAAGATGTGGGAGAGCAGCTTAGCTACGACATCCATCAGCTCACGTGGCACTCTGGGGTGCAT
>VWPW01004529.1:0-10724 GCA_013389825.1 Crypturellus undulatus
GCCCAACACCTCCTTCATCCCTCTGCTGGAGCGGACTCCAGTGAGACACCCCTCAACGCTGCAGTCACAGCTTCACACAAGGGTCCCCCGGCTTCTCCCAAGGACACTCCTAAGGATAAGTCCTTTAGAGATACCCTGGTGCCCCTAACTTCTGCCACCGCACATGGCCCTCCACACTTTTATCCCAGGGTGCTCCCCTCCACCACCGCATCCTCAGGAGATGCTTCCCACCGTGCGCCACGTCCACAGAGGGTAAAAGCAGGAGAAATGGTGTCAGCGGCTGCTGCTGCCAGCACCCATGGCCTCCACAGGGTCCGCAGTGCGGACACTGGCCCTGGAGACCAGAACACGGAGCTTCTTGCGGCCTCAGGCAACGGTGACCATGGCGTCAGCTACTGTTACATCATGGCAACAGAGGCATGGGAACATCTCTCCCACCAGAGGAGGCCAAGCCAGGTCCATACTCTTATCTGCAGAGGTTATAGCTTCACATGGTTTTGACTCTGCAACCGCTTCTTTGGTGTGGACCCTGCTCTACCAGGGTGACTGTAACACAGCGACACAAACAGGCAATGAGCTGGCATCATTTCTTTATTAAAGTCTTTCCTGCTTTTAAAAAAGGGTTACAAGACGCATGTTTCACAGGAGAAATGGCTGGTGTCCGATTGTTCTTTTAATATCTTAATCCATGCAGAAAGAGTGGACGCCCTACGGTGATGGCACACAGCAAAATATACACAGACACGCACACGGCCATGGACATGGCAGCACAGGACACTGTGAGAATCACAGCACAAGCTCGCTTGAGAGTTTCCAGAATTCAAGTGTATATTTAAGGAAAAAAAAAAAAAAAACTGAATTTTCTGAAATGGAGCATGTGGACTAACAGAGACTATTCTGCTACAACCTGCCTGCAGTCCTCCTTCATTCAGACTCATGTGGAAACACACGAATGTTACTAGTCCTTTTTCACTAGTGAGGCTACACATTAATGGCTGAATCTGAGCACGTTGCTTTGGTTGTATCAGAACAGAATGAGACCAGTTTCTATTGTTTTCATGCTGCTTTCCCATCTTTCATTTCTTTCCGAAGTCCTGGGCGAGTGGTGCTGAGGTGAATGTCTTTAAGGTCCCTCTCCGAAAATCCAGTGTAGCTTTTGTGCAAGAAACTGTTGAAGGCAAACAACCAGGAAAATTATCACAAACAGAGCAAAAAGTGCAGAATTCTGCAACTTACATGAACAAGAGTATCTTTACTTACTGTCACAGCATGAAAAAAAAAAAAAAAAAAAATCAATGCTAAATTAGCAGTATATAACATTCCTCAGGTCAACACATTTTCAAATACTATTGAAAAAGCTCAGATTGTTCCAAGTATTCCAGCAGGCACATAAATTCCTGTCCTTTAAAACTTTCTTATTTCAACACATAAGACATAAAACTCGGATGTAGACTTTGCCTAGAGAATTTTGCTGTGTCACTGAATGGGGTTTCTACTGGTAGGACACAGCTTTAGAGAGGGGTGCCAGCTCCCTACCTGAGCCTGCTACGGTTCCCGCTCTGATGACACGTCTCCTTCTGCTCCGCTGCTTGCGCTGGGATCATCCTTGCTCCGGGGGGCATTTCTTTCTCGACTGGATTCAGAGGGCACCTTGGTTCTGGTCTTCTCTTTTCTTTGCTGTTGTTTTTCAAGTTTTGTCAGCTACTCACAAGGCAAGGACAAAATGCTTCACGGAACAGAACTATCATTTCAGAAGACAGTATTTCTAAAAGACCCTATAATTGGGCATTTGTAGAAAAACAGCAACTCAGACTCCCAATACCAATACACACCTGAATCAGAATAGATTTAAAAAGCCCAAGGCTTCAATTTTCACACATCTGGCAAGACAGTGAACTGTTACAAAACCAAATGATCATCCCCTGAGCGTTAAGGAGAAGTGCCCTTATTCGGAGGACTACTCTCTGCATTTCAGAGCTCCTTTTCTACCCAACACAACCTGCCAGAGAGGACCTTCACAGTCCAAATGCACTATCATAGAAGCAAGAAATATGGAATACCAAAACCATAAATTCCTAACTACCTTATATATAGTCTTAAGTTTGCATATGATGGAAGGAAACAAGGAAGCACTAAGCAGATACAGCAGCTACCCAGGGACAATTCTGCAATCATACCCATAACCAGATCAGACTTACTTGTTTCTACTATCAGCAAAAAAGGTTATCAGCAAATTGTTCTCTGCACAGCAGTTCCTATAAGCTCTCCAAGGAGATTTCCAGCACCATTCCCCTGTAACAATCCCCTGTATTTTCAGGGAAGCAAAGGACACCAGTTGCCACAAGACTAGTTTCCTACAAGCCAGCAGCAGATGCATGAGCTTTTTTCTTAATCCTAATTGGGGATGCTGTTGTTGGACCAGGAATGCAGCTGGTGGTATATTTCTATAGGCCCTCTCTTCATCCATGGGAATCAAATAGTATTCAGTATTCTCTAAATGGATGCACTTAAATGTCAAAAAGTATCCGACATTGCTTCACATACTAAGGCTAGAAAGTACTGTGCCTGTGATTTGTACAAGAATATTAACATAAATCTACTTTTTGGTGCATCCTAACACAGGAAACACAGAATGAAATGAAATACTCAATCTACCGTCAAAGACAATTCCTTATAATACACTTTATAATCAAGTTTTCCATTCTGAAGTTACACATACTTCCCATTTGCCTACAATCCTGGGAAATGTCTCCTATTTTTGTTCTCTTTTTGTCAAAATAAAAAAATATATTGCTGGTATGAATCCTACAGTCTTGCTGCTAAGTGTCCAGCCTTTCCCCAGTGAAATGCAATCACTATCATCAAATCCTGAACAGTCACAGCATCCTTATATGGACCCTGTGCCAATTTAGGCCTTAGTGTTTCCACTTTTCTTTACCCAATTTATTATCCATGGCTTTAACCTATCTCACTGACAAAACTCTTAGTACGACAAACTTGCAAAAAGGTGTGTTGACAGCTCAAATGTCAGCCGTTTTTCTGTTATTCCATTCACACAGCCCCCAAAATTCTAAGAGACTTTAGGACCACAAGTCTACAGAAAAGGCCCAGCAATCAGCAAGTACCAACAGTGCAAGAGTTTCTTTTCACTTTGTACTTTGAAATCATTTACTAATAAATAAGCCCAAAGCAGAACGGAGCAGTTTACAACAAATCAAACTGCAGTAGCTACTGACGCTTACTGAGATTTCATGAGCAACTCAAACTGCTATAAATAAATACACTATCATGTCCAAAGACAAAAAAAAAAAAAATACTCATCAGCACTTACTTGTCTCTTTTTGTCAACATTAAATAAACCTCACACAAAATTTAACATAACTCTTTTTCCTAATGTAAAGAGTTTGAGGAAAGAGCTTGAAAGAGTAAAGGAAGGCAATGAGGAAGAGAGATTAAAGCCGGATCAGCCATTCCCAATCAGAGATTTCTTCCTGACACCTCCTCTCAAGGCTCGCTGCTGCCTCCTCCTGCCATGGAGGAGGACAAGGAATGCAGAGACACCCTGATAACTTGAGCTTCTCTTGCCTACTTCTGGATGCAGAAATAGTGTGTGGCCTGGCAAGCACATAAGCATTGGGGTATATCAATATATACAAAACATACATGTCACATGAAAAGTACCTGGAGCAGGGCACATATTAGTCAGCAGCCCCTCATTTTTCAATTCTACATCCTCAGATAGTTAGGACTCACGGATAAATACTTTGAGTATGACAGTCCTCAGTTTCTCTTTTGAGTTCTCACAGAAGCAGAGAAGGTATCCATCAAAGGTGCACCTTGCACACAAAGGGGTATCTTCTGACAACTTGCAAACATCAAGAATGAACATCACTCCTCTCTACACACACACACACACCAAGAAGCCGTATCGAACACCCAGCAAGTCAACTATGACCATGCGGAACATGAAATTAATTACATGTTCAAAGAGCACAAGAGTTTTCAAGTTTTTCTTTTATTTTTTTTCCTAAGAGTAAAGAACTGAAATTGGCATTTCCACCCCTGGAGGTTTTTAAGGAGAGGCACAGAGCACAAACTTGTGCTAGAACACACAACTTCTGAAGAAATGACTCTGCTGCCACCCAGTGCCCTACATGCCATCCTACAACCCCAAGAAGACAAATAGTTTATACAAAACCAGATAGCAACAACCTTCTGTGTTCCTTTTTGGAACAAACTGGTATCAGATAGGCTTAATCGGTTAAGTGAAGTGTTGTACAGGGTTATGTGCCCTCTCTTAAGCATAGCTGGGAATGAAAGAGAAGGGTGAGGGGAGGACGTTTTACATGGAAAATTGGCCACCATTGCCTTCTAGACAAGGCAGAGCCTCTACAAAGGTCCCTTCCAGACCGATCCATCACTAATTTACCTGTTTAGGGTCAACGGTGGCAGCTGGGGACTCCAGTTCAATTGTTACAGGACCATCATTCTGGATGTGGACCTGCATGTAGGCACCAAACTTGCCATCTGAAAAGAGACAAGACCAGAAGCACTGAGGGTTCTGCAAGGCAGGACACAGCAAAATCTTTCCCAAAACGCGCTTGGATGTAGTTCTGTACCACATGGTCTAGGTGACCCTGCGTGTGCAGCAGGGTTGGACTAGATGACCTCTAGAGGCCCCTTCTAACCTTAACGACTTTATGATTCTAAAAATAAATATATAAAAGCCTACTCAACTAACAAACCGAACAAAATACAAAAAAATACTATGGAGGGAGGAAGGAAAATAAAAGAAAAGAAAAAAAATAAAATAAAAAAATNCATAAAAGCCTACTCAACTAACAAACCTAACAAAATACACAAAATTACTATGGAGGGAGGAAGGAAAAGAAAAAAAATAAAAATAAAAAAATAAAACTTTCAAAGCCTATTTCTCTTTGTGCAAAAATCCTTGTTCTTTGTTTGCTCTAGTCCAACTTTCTGCCCCTTGAATTTACTTCCTCCCTGGCTGAGTCCATGTGATTGCTCACTCCATGTACCCTGCTCTCCTACCCAACAGACATGTCTCACATTTCCACACCTTTCCTTACGGGAAAAGAACAAGACCAGATACCACTGTATAATAGATACCAAAGCAAGAAAGAAGACAAGGAATGTGGCAGCAAGCAGACAGTAGTGATCCACAGATTAGAGGAGTCTTGTTCATTGGAAATGTGGGCTCAGCAACACAACCAAACCTCCTCCAGTACTGCCTTGGACAGCGAGCAAGAACAAGCTGAAAACAGAGACTCACATTTAAGAGAATCCAGTGGGGATATTTGCACTGGACTTCGTATAGCCAAAAGGCAGTTTTATCACAGAATGGTTGATGTTGGAAGGGACTCCTAGAGATCATTTAGCCCAACTCTTCCCCTGCTCCAGCAGTGACACCCAGAGCATGTGGCACACGGTGGCATCCAGACAAGTTTGGAAGATCTCCAGAGAAGGTAACTCCACAGCCTCTCTGGGCAGCCCATTCCAAGACTCTGGCACCCTCACAGTAAAGTTCTTCCTCGCAAGGAGATGGAACTTTCTGTGTTTCAACCTGTACCCACCATCCCTTGTCCTATCACTGAGCACCACCGAGAAGAGTTTGGCCCTATCTACTTTACATTCTCCCCTTAGGTATTCATACATATTGATCAGATCCCCTCACTATCTTCTCTTCTCTAGGCTACATAGGCCCAGCTCACTTAGTCTTTCCTCATATGATAGATGCTCCAGTCCTTTAATCATCTTTGTTGTTCCATGTAACCCAGAACTGCACCCAATATTCCAGGTACAGCCTCACCAGAGCTGGTGACCTGCTGGCAACGCTACCCCTGATGCAGGCCCAGAACCCATTGGCCTTCTTGGCCACAAGGGCACATTGCTGCCTCATGGTTAACTTGCTGTCAACCAGGACTCCCAGATCTCTCCATGGAGCTGCTTTCCAGCAGGTCAATCCCTAGGTCACTCCGGCGTCTGGAGTTATTCCTCCCCAGGTGCAGGACCCTGCACTTGTCCTTGTTGTACCTCTCAGGAGATTCCTCTCTGCCCAACTCTCCAACCTGCCTAGGTCCCTCTGAATATGAGTTTATGTGGCAAGGCACGACACATCTGAGAGAACAGAGGTCAAACCAACAGTTTTTGTTCTTCATGAACATGTTCCTGGGGAAAAACTCTCCTGTAAGAGGTCTCAGTTTCTCCCTAGCATGTTCCATGCTGCATTTTACTACCCAACTGCTTTTCAAAAACTGCATGCCACAGGCCACCACGAGAGCAAGTTCTGGCAGAGTCAAACGCTACAGCACTGCAGAAGAGACTGCTGGCAATGGACCAGCGGCCAAGGAAAAGGAAAATGACACCCACAGGAAGGGAAAATGTCTTTCTACCTGCCAGCTCCACCATGGGCAAATAAACTCTGGGAGGGAGGGGACCACCAAGGCTATGGAGACGTCAAATAAGGGCACATCAGGAGGCTGAGAGAGCTGTCAGGTGCAGTGAAGCTGGTGCTCTCTGGTGACACAGATGCACCTGGCACCAAAATGATGTGCCAAATTTTTCTTAAAATAAAATCTCACTAACAGCTTTCCCCAGGAGCTGTCAACAGATGTAGCTTTTCTAAGCAGTATCAGACTTGACTTACCATTCACATAGAGACACCAAGACACTATCACTATTCTGTGAAAAGTTCAATATATTCTGATTACTAGCTAACAGTGCAGATGAAAGAGTTACTAAACAGCAGAAAATAACAGAAAATTTAGGACAAAATTGATTTTTGATTGGACAATTGATAGGACAAAATTGATTAGTTTAGGAACAAAAACGATGGAAAGCAGGCAAGATTCCAAGGAGGAGCAGAAAATTTGAGAAACTAAGATATAATGGAAATAGCATTTAAAAGTAGAAGTGTTTGTTAGTGCTGTCCTTCTCTACATCCAATTCCTCTTCTAAAAGAGAGGAAGATCTCAGTGTCTTGGGACTCCATGACATGAACGGCAGGGTACAAGACAGATTACACTGCCTGTGATCGCAACTTCTGAAACTCCGATGCAGACAAATCTCTCCTCTGTACAGAAACTGAAATGTCAATCTCTTCCATGTGTCTGTCCCAAAGCCAAATTAACACTACGTGGATTGATTTTCATTTTTTCAGGTCAGAAGAAAAAGAATCTACACTTCTAGAATATTACTTGTTACCCCAGAAACTTTGGGTAGGTTTCTAAAATGATCTAGTATTGTCCACAGGAGACACTAGTATCTTATCCCTATGATTCTCTCTCCTGATTTTTAAACCACAACGCTCTTAGATATATTAAGTAACTTTGCCCATTTTAAGACTTCTTGACATACGGATCAGTAGCTCATCCTGGGCTAGCAGAGGCCATCCTCATGGCTGCAGCCTCGGGATTGCGTGGTCAGAATCACTGCTCAAGCTGCGCGGGTGAGAGGGATGCTGATCTCCCCAGACAGGCTGCGAGGCGAAATACACCATCTCCTTGCACACTGCCACACGCTGATGTGTGGCCTGACAGAAATGCACAGAACAAGGGGAAGAGCAAGGAGGAGCGCACGCAAACAAGGCCCTTCGGTTGCATCAAGGACCTTACCCTTCGCCCTTACCTTTAATAAGCTCTGGCTTGTAGGCCTTTCTTAGCTGCTCTAGGAAGTTGTTGTAAAAACACTCCGCCTGCTCTGTGGGCATCGCCATGTGGTAGTCAGGCTTGTTTCCTTTCAGGATGCACTGGAGAGTAAACTGGCTGACACACAACACTTCGTACTGCTTATCCATCACGCTTTTGGACCAGTGCTTCCCACTCTCATCTTCAAACACTCGCAAGTTTAAGATCTTTCGGACCCTAGGAGGAAAACAGATAGGATTAAATTGTCCTATGCCAACCCATTGGGTACAAGTAATGCCTACCACACAGAAAGAGCTGAAAGGGAAAGCAGACTCATATTCATTCTGCCTAGAAATCTGAAGATATCTCATTCTTTCCCCAAAGAAATCTCCTTGCATTAGTCATAGCTATAAGCAAGAAAGCTCTTATGCACACGTAACATCGTCAGACCATTCATTAACGCCTTCTTTTAAACACTTTTTTTTAATAAAGCATGAAATCAGGATAGAACGACATAGCTGTGGGTTGCAGGCTGACATAAGAATAGTAGAAGTAATAAGGAAGCTTACTCTCTACTTCCAGATTTGACGTGTCACAACATTATTTAAAACATGTATTAGCTTTAGGGATTGAAATCCCTTAGCATTGGCAAATCACACTCAGTTTTGAACTCAGACCGCTCTAAACTGTGCTTATTTCTGACCACCACTCCTTTACACTCCTCCAGCTCTGTCACTCCCAGTGCTCTCCCAAACAAGATCCCACAACCCAGACACAGGTAGCACTTCTTTCCCAGGACAAGCAAGCGCAGGGAAAGCAGGAAAGAGTGCAGAGCTACAGACGGCATCAAAGAGGCGACCAGAAGCTGCTGTGGAGATTTTTATTAGGACTGATCTTTGGAAGCAGTGGAGGGGGGCAGAAATGCTTGGCTTGAATTCAAGAGGACAAGGACAAGAGGACTTTCACAAATGGATCCCAAAAAAGCAGACTTGCAAACCAGCCTATGGTTGGGCTTAGATCCATAACAACACTGCACGCCTACCACTCTCCAGTCTTTGGTTTCTTCTTTTAGTTTCTCCTCCACATCTGCAGCATCTAGAAACAACGGAGCGTATCAAGGGCAGAGCATTTCAATGCAGCCATCAGCCAGACATTTTATGCTGCACCAGGGACAAGGCAGTTCGCATAAAATACAGCTGAGACTTATGGTCTAACTTAAGGCTTTACCATCACTAAGACACAGTCACCAAAACCATTCTCACCAATTCACGTGTGTCAAAGAAATAGAAATGACTCCTGAATGAAGTGGAGCCTTGAGAAGCCTGGCATGTAGACTGAAATCAACAACACTCCTGTGATTTAATAATAAAGATGCCATCAAGGCTGTTTCACTTACAGGACCACTAAAGGTTCACGTAAAAAGCACTTGAAGAGCCTGCTTAGACTGATTTCTTGTTATTCCCCCCTCCTTTTTTATTATTTTTATGTATTTATTTATTTCCTCCCTTCCCTGTTACATAATTCCTAGCAGAGTTTAAACTTAGTAAGTCTCCTGTTATTAAGCCATGAGCTTCCTGCCTTTCCTGTGTCAATCACCCTAGTAGCCTGGTCTAGTAGCTGGCCTAGTAGCTGAGAGTACAAGAGTTACTGATCACCCACTTGCAATCATCAGGAGCAGCTTTCACACTCATCAAGGCAGGAACAAGAAATGATAAAGCAAATGTCACACACTTGAACACAAAACAGGACAGTAGAGAGTGTTGCAAGAAAAACAGCCCCAGATTTGCTGCCATTTTCCACAAGTTTTAGTTGTCCATATGAGACCTACGGCTGGACCTACAGTTCAGGTCCCCACTCACTACTTCTCTCCCAATTTCTGCTAGAAATTGCTTTCACCCTCAGTCACCATCTTCTCTCTTCCCTCCTTGAGCTGTTCCTCCTCTTGACATAGCTTAGCTCCATTAGTTGTTCCTTCTTCACCTTCCTAAAAACTGACGTCAGCCCCAGCACAACCCAAAAGGAGAAGGGACAATCACAGGGGGATCTTTCTCTTGCATGTGTTTGCTGGTTGAATCGTGGCATTTTGTGGCCGAGAAAGGGATGGCCAAAGTCCTCCAGGCTCCAGAACTGGTTCATCTTTAGAGAAAATCAAATGATGCAATTATCCAGTTTTTCAGAAAAAAAGTTTTCATGTGTGAACTAAACTAAGAGTGTGAGCTTTCCAAGATATCATGCACTAGGTGGGAGGATTCCTGCTAAGCTTCTTAGTAAAGCTAAGGAGGACTCATAGTAAAAGGGGTAGGTATTTTTAAAAAGAGTATCAGTAAAACCCCAGCACGTTGATTCTCTTCTTGGCAAATACAACATGGAAAGGAGTGTGAAGAGGGAAAGGAGGAGAGATTTTCTTAATAGGACATAAAAATAAACCTCTGAGACGCCTGCATTCAAAGTATCATGTGAAGAGGACTTCGCAAGAGGCGAACACGGCTTTCCCCACATAAGGGATGCTCCCCTGCTTTGGCTGCAGCTCCAGTATCAACAAATCAGCGTTCAAAAAGCACAGATAAGGAGTAAGAGGCAAAAGGAAACGCGGGACTTACATGTGCTCCAGCTCCCTCTGCGTATCTTCCAAGGAGATGCCGAGCAGCACACAGAGCCCTCGTCCTATGGAGCTTATTTGTTCACCGCCCACTGAGGAAGGCGAAAAGAAAACAAGTAAGAAAAGGCAAAAAAGAGGCGATCGCTTCGTTAAAGGCCACGGCTAAGAGCTGATTTCAGACAGCACCAAATGACATCCCAAACATTTCTTCTGCATCTTAAGGTGGCCTTAAGAGGCCTTAAGGGGGTGATCTGTTAAAACAGCACCCAGGTTCACGTTAACGGGGTGGGGGGAAGAATAAAGAGAGACCCAAAACCCTGCAGAGAGAGGGAGGGAGGGAGAGCAGCAGCCCTCGCCGCACCGCGCCACGGGCGCTCCGCACCGCGGGGGCCCTCGGAGCGTCCGCCCCGCTGCCCGCCGCCGCCTCGGGCTCTTCAGGGCGACACGGGGGCGCGTTGCCGGTCGCGCTCGGCGCGGGG
>VWPW01004529.1:13387-25631 GCA_013389825.1 Crypturellus undulatus
TCCACCCCGCTCCTCACATCCAAGCCCCGCCCCTCGCCACCTCCCCCCACTCGGCACTCCCGAGGTGACCCGAGCGCCGCCCCGGGGCCGGAGCCGCCGCGCTCGCCCGTACCGGCCTCGCCGCCGCCGCCCTGTCCTTCGCGGCGGGCGGTGCTCTGCGTGTGGTGGAGCAGCGCCCCGAGCAGCGTCCAGCCGCCCACCGAGTAGAGCAGCGCCGCGCGCCTGTTCCACACAACCGCCCGCATCGCGCCGCCGCCGCCCCCCCCAGCAACGCGCGCCCTCATTGGCCGCGCCCCGGCGCCAATCGGCGCCCAGGCGCTTCCCGGCGACGCAGGCGCACGCGCGCCGGGAAGGCGGCGGGGGCGGCCGTTGGGCAACGGTCGCAACGGTTCCTTTCAAACGCGTCCTGCCGCACCGAGTTGTGCCGCGTCGGGAACAGCACAAGGACCGCTGCTCTGAGCTACGCTTTTATTCTCCGTTAATACATTCTCTGCTGCCCGAGAGGTCGGCTAACAGAATCGCTTTAAAAACACAGAACATTTAAAAATTCATGCTCGAGGCATAAGATCTATATTAGCTTGAAGATCCCGCGGCTTTCATAACTGTGTACACGGTAAAAAAAAAATAAATTGAGCAGGGGCAAAAAGGCATAGAAATAAATTAATAGCTAAAAGAGCCTGGTACAAAACTCTCTGGGAATATTTATTGCATGTAATATTTTAAAGTCTTAATCTAAGAGAGAAGGGAACGCAGTGAGCTGCTCCCGCTTCCATCACCAACATGATCTGTGTAACTGCTGTTCTTGCTTTGTGGTTAGATCCGTTTATGACGCACTTGACACCGCCAGCTTTTTCAGGTGGTCCATGAATACCTGGAGGCTGACATCATCCGTGAGGATCGGAGCTCCCGATTCCTGCAGGAAAATGAAGAAATAGCCCCAAATAGCACTGTTAACAGTGGGTGCTGCTTAAGCAAATTAGGTGTCAGCCTCCTGAGGTGGCGCCTGGTAAAACAACCACATTTACTTCTCTGTTAACGGACAGGTCGAGTGGAAAGATGCCAGTTTTTAACACAGCTCCTGAAAATACCCTTCTGTGCAATCTGCAGGTCTGGAGGAAAGAACTCTTCTTTCTAAAGTATTGGGATCTTTCTCTGCCCAGAGCACTATGCAAACAAGACCAAGGAAGAGGATTTAAAAGTCTTGTATTCTCAGATAAACTGTATCTGCACGTACTTCTAGTACTTAACAGGATTTATTTTTTCCTCCCACAATACTTCATACATTAATTTTGACCTAGAGTTTTAGACCAGATATGTAGGAAATGGTGAAGATCATCAATTTCTACATTATCAATTTCTACATCAGGTCATCTAAAACTCCTGAAGGTCCTTTATAACCCAGGTATTCTGTGATTTTCAAACCCAGCCAAAGGGGAGGAGCACCAGGACACACGCATCACTCTCAGCCTAACACCATATGATGGAACAGAAGGGCCAAAAATACAGACAAATACGTACAACGTGCATTTTCCAGCATTCCCAATCTTGAGCTTCCCTTGCTTACCTGTCCCCATGCGTAGAGGTTATTGTGGGTCTGAGAAGGGTTCACTTTAGACAAGAGGAACCGGGCCTATTAAAACAAAACATTAGAGGTAAGACATTAAAGACATCTGTATCCTTCTTCACCACACAGTTCCTCGTGTCGGATGTGCAGCTTCACAGCCCTCCAGCACCCTCCTTCCGCACTGCCTTTGTTAACCCGCTGTACAGATGTATGCAATGTACAGAGCCATCCTTTTAGCAAAGCAGCACAGAGAGGCATTCACGCTATTGAGCAGCACTGAGAGCCTCACCTGGCTGCCCCCATGTTCAGTGTTGACGTAACGTGGCATCGGGAATCTGGTCTGCAAGATTTCCTGAGCGTCATCCAGCGGGGCTTGCAGTAGGTGCTTGAAGTTCTCATACTCGGGCATGTCTTGGTAACCAGCTTTCTGCCACTGTGCAATAGTCTATTTGACAGGAAAGAGAGGAAATAAGAGCTAGTAGATATCCTCTCTACAAGCCTCCCCCTTTTAACTTGCACATCTTTAAGGCAGCAGACCATTACATGGACAAATACATGCTTTTACTACTCTGCCAACAGACTGAAAACCATTTTTTGCTTTGTTTCTGAATCTATATTAAACAAGCACACAGCAGCTGGTATCCATTTCTGCACTGCAAATCAACTAGAAGATACTGTGTTTCAAGCTATACCAAGACAGAAACGAGCATTTATAAAGCACTGATACAGTGATTTTGACTTGATCTTAAACAGTAGAAGAAAGAGAACACATTTCACTGTACCTCACCCAGGTAGATAACTATCTGGAAGAAAGTATCCATCAGGAGGATCCTGTCTGGAAGAATACTGCTGCTGTCCAAAAGCACTGGCTGGAGAAAATAAACAAGAAAAAAAGGTCAGTCATCACTGCTAATTGCTCCCAGTATGATCCCAGCAGCTTCTTCATCTCTTTCCTACCAAGTGCTCTCCTTCCAATGAGGCTGCTGCTATAAAGGAGATCTGTATCTGACCCTCGACTACTCAAATGTAGTTTAACCCTCCTGCATGAACAGCTGAGAACAAGGAGCTGCTGGGGGGTCAGGGCCCCAAGGGGCTGAGGTTTGCCCCTCAAAGATGTGCAGATCGCAGCCTCAGACACAGCAGCACATGTCATGACTGTAGGACTCACCAATTTTTTTTTTAAATCAAAGCTATAAGTTTACTGAAATTACGAATTATATTTCACACTACCACATCTCCCACCTCATCCCTCAATGATTACTTTGATTAAGATTTATAAAATTAGAACTCTTTTGAAGAAGTAGTTTTACTTCGACCGAATACTCACTATTTTGGATCATTCTGCCATTGCTGGCTAAAGAGAGACTCACCTCAGGAGGTCCATAGAAAGAGTAAGCATAAAGGATGGGCTGGATCATGATGAGAGACTGGGTCAGATCTTGCCTAGCAAAGTGGTGACGGTAATAAGAAGATTCATCTGGGCTGTTATTGAAAACCTGCAGGAATGGGGAGCGTCGCAAGTGGAACATGAACTGCACCAGAGAGACGAGAGAAGAGAGAAATATCAGTAAATTGCTGAAACTTTTTCACCAAAATCCAATTTTTCTGAACAAATTCTTCCAAAAATTCTCAGTAACTCCTTCAACATCTTACCTTACCCATCATTTGCAATGCTGACCTACAGAACCAGCTCGCCAAATTTCAAAAGCATCTGTTCTTCCCCTCATCATTCTGATAAATGCAACAGGAGGCTTTATCATAACCCCTACCCTTGCACACTTTCCCCATGTCTACAGAAAATGAAGTTCTTACCTGAGGATACAAAGAAAATGATTCCGACAATCTGAAGGAGTTAGGATCATCTTTGTTGTACTGTCCAAATTTCTGGCACTGTGGGAGATAATACAGATGTTCTTGGTGAGCTCCTTTTTAGAATTAAAACTAAAACAGGTGATTTGTGTTTAAGTCAGTGACTTCAGCATCTTACTGGAATAAAAATGACTGGATCTCTTCATCTTACTTAATATATAAAATCTTTACTCAAAATTATCTAAGAATGAAAAAATAGGGCTACTACTACCGTTTCTTCTTTTTTTTTCATTAAATTAGAGATACTATGTTATACCTAATACCTATATACCTATATCTCTGCAAATTGTGGAATGCTTGTGCAGTAATTGCATCATTCTAGAGCAGCAGCAGACTAGAATTTCAGCAGCTGCTGCACTGAAAATAAGCAACATCCAACCTTTACCTATAAATGACTCCATAATCATTTCAGTGTGCAATATAATGTGTGTGTTGCCTGATCAGAGCCCAAATGAAGTGAATCACTTGGGGGGGGGAGAAAAAAAAAATGACCGCTTTATTTCCGGAGACTGTTTTTACTAAAATCAAGAATGCATTCCCTTGACTGCCATCCCTCCATCTTACCAGTCTGATCAGCTGTCTGTCCAGCCATCGCAGCACGTCGGGCCCCTCCTCGGATTCGGCTCGGTACACTCCCAGCCGCGCCATCAGCACAGCAGCTGCCTCCTGGTCGAACGCAGCTTCTATGTGCTGGAGCTGACTCTGCGCATCTGCCCAACTAAAGAGCACGTCAAAGGTCAGCGCTGTGTGCGGTCGTCTGCAGCGACACTCACGCCAGGTTCATCCCCCGTGTGCCACATACTGGACCTCGTACACATAACAAAAGGCTCTAGAAAATCTGGCGCAGACTGGCGAGAGTTTCTACCAAAAAAAATGGTGTGAAATACTCACTTTCTGGCTATGGTGGTGACTCGAATGCGTTTCTGCATATTGGAGTGTTGGTACTGAGTGACAAACTGAACCGCTCCTCTGCCTCCCTGAGGTATCGGTGCGTTGTGCTGCAAATGAAATGAGGCAAGCCTTCAAAACAGGGAGGCTTTTCTGTGGCTCTGTACACCACGGACACATTCCAGGGCATCATTTGAGCAGTCAGGGAGTAAGTACAAGATCAGAGAAGAAAGAGGTGCCTTCTAGTATTGTGCTTTTCAGCAGCCCTAAAGGTCAAGTGGTGCTGGGGCATATAATGGTGCACCTGACACTTCATCAGCTGGTCCCTTAAAGGGCAGCACCTAACTTATCTTTCAAGAAAATATTTTGGTTTATAAGAAGTTAACGAAGAGACGAGACACAAAGTGAAGAGTAGAGAAATGAAACCAGAACCAACCTGATTTACCACTTCAAAGTAAATGGCCAGCGTTGTGCTTGGATCCAGGCTGCAAATTTTCCACTGCGATGTTCCTCCAATTCCAAGCTCCTGCACAGAATTGTACAGAAAATGCATTTTTGCCTGTAGCAGTGGGTAACGCAAGTTTATGTTAAATTCAGAACAGAGGTACAAGGCATAGAAGACCTTCTGAATGCTTATCTTCTGGATGTGGTGGATTGTTACTGAGGTGACATACAGTTAAATGGAGGCTTTACAGGGCAAGGACTTCATCTAGAAGAAACTGTCTTTTCTTAGGGATGTTTCCATATTGCTTCTCTTGAAAAACTTCACATTCCAGCTCAGCTGCAGGTCTAGATATAAACTTTGCACTGTTTATTTACTTCTTTAATAACGGTTATTCCGCGTTCCTTTATAAACTTACATTTTCAGAGACACACGGCCCTTTAGCATTCAGGGATACGCATGGTCCAATAGCTCCTGCAATCTTCAGCTCCCTAGAAGTCTAGAAAAGGGTCAAAAAGATTTAAAAAAAATCAAATTAGTCAACACACAGAAAATAAACCAGCTGCTCAACTTTGATGACAATGTGCATGCATGTGGCTGTGAGGGAAAGGGGCTCTGAGTAATTTTCTGAGTCCCTCATTGCTACAGATGCTGAAGATAAGAGAATCAACAGAGTCACGTATTAATAACAACAACATATCCATAGTCTCCACTAGTGTGTATGAAATATTCCTTGCAGGATGATGAGAGGCAGAGCTCTTAAAAAATATATTAAAAACTTTTAAACAAAAATACACTAAAGTATGCACTAAAGCTCAGCTCTCAAGTGTAGCATTTTCTACAACCAAAATAATTAATCAGCTCTCCATTTAACAGCACTTGCATTTCTCAGTTAATGTCATCCAATGAGATGAATCGCTCACCTTCACTTCCAAACTGGCACCAAAAGCCATCCGAAACTCCCCATTGAACCCTTTGTTAAACACTCGCTGGAACGTCTGCTTGAAGAGAGAAGTGTTGAAGGAGTCTCCCATCACCATGTGACCTCTGGAAAGGAAAAACAGATACCCGGGGGACTGAGAGCGCCAAGAACTGGAAATAAAGCACAAAGGATACTGCCCTCCAATTCTTACGCATGCAAACACAGGCAGAAAGTGCTTTTAGACATGTCTTTGTTTATGTGGGAGTCTGCATCAGGCAACACAGATGCACAATTGTCTCTAAAGCCAGACAGGTTAATGCTCCATCATTACCAGTTTTTCTCAACTGCATTTCTTGGCAGCCCTTTAGTTGCCTTAAAAATGATCACGTTCCACTGATTCCAAACTTCTTTACAAACACTTTGCATTTGTCCAAACCAGCCTTTGGCTCCCTAGAGAATAGCTTGAGTCCTTAAAAGGCACTGTTTCACACACAGCCTTTTCTGCAGAGATTACAAGCTTTTCATCAGTATGCAGCACAGACACCTGCCACGTTCAGGTGTCACGTAAAACAGNTCCAAACCAACCTTTGGCTCCCTAGACTGAATAGCTTGAGTCCTTAAAAGGCACAAGATTACAAGCTTTTCATCAGTATGCAGCACAGACACCTGCCACGTTCAGGTGTCACGTAAAACAGAGGAACAACAAGCGAGCTGTTAATTTGGGCCCCAACAAAGAAAGTTTCTAAGAGCCATGCCTGAAGCTCTTGTCTTGTGATGGCACTTTGGTCATGCACACACCAAAACCCAGGGCTTCTGTAGCCCTTCTCTTCTGGAAAGGACACTTGCTACCTCTCAAAAAGGCAGAAAGTATTTGCAAAAGACGAGTTGCAGCATGCTTTTGAATACTCTCAAAGCAGAACATTACGTTTTTTTACCAGCAGTGTTAAGTCACATTCTGTTTTGAGACTTCTGAAATGTGGACTGGAATCAGGATAGGTTTGTCATATACTTCCTGGCAAATTCAAACCACAGTTTAGAACAAAATGACAAAACAAACAAACAACAACAGAAAAACAGCGTTTTGCCCCAGGTGAACCCTCCTCTCAAGAAGACGGCTGGGTTTGTGCTCTCCTGCTGCAGACCTACCCAGTGAGGTTTGCACAACACTTCATCTCCAGCAGGCCGGTCTGGTCCAGGGCGCAGGCGTAGATGTCGATGCAGTGCCCGTTGGCTGCAGTCCGATTAGCCAAAGTCTCGTAATGCTGGGGAAAACAGACAACACACACGGGGTAAATTTAGGATACACTGATGGGCAAACTGTCTTCTGCTCTCCAAATGGGGCCAGCCTATGATACGCAAGTCACAAATGAAGCAATTGCCAGCGCTGCAAGATGCAATGCGCTCTCCTCCACTCCATTTCCCCGCCTTGCACTGTTTTGCATTTGCATGAGCTTGAGTTGTAAGGCACAAATGCAGACATGAACTGCTACCCTGAGCCAAGCATGGGCTCTCTGCCTGCGATAACTTAAGGGGAACTCAGAGGTTTCCAGTTGAGAGGACACATGTCCTACTGCTTTCTCTAAGTTGCCAGGCGTATTTTATGCCTGCCATTTTCACTATTCTGCCTTATGTCAAGAAGACAAAGGAGACTTCTGGGAAGTCACCAGTTCTTGACAGACAGGGAATTTTCACCCACCGCCAGAGACAGAAACTAAGAAACAGCACCAAACTATCTCACTCTCTCAGAAGACACAGGACTCCTGGAGAAGTAACTACCAGGAATTCTCTTGCATCCTTTCCTTGAGGCTCACTGTCACACCTTAATGCACAGAAGGGTTCTGGCTCTTCATGGAGACCCACACCTGTCTGGGTACACATTTACATATCAAGAAAGCAGGACGTATTTGTTCCCTGGAGGAGGCCTGAGCAGCTGTCTACGCAGCAGCATACATAGGTTTGTGTCACTTCTGCCTTAATTTAGTGTTCTGAATTCCACAACATTCAGTTTGCCTTGACTGTGTCAAGCCCGCTTGCAAACCCAAGTTGCTGAGCATGGTCTTTGTCCCCCAGCAGATATGAGCACCTACTTTGGTGGCCTTCTTCATGAACCTTGCGTTGTCCTTCTCTATGTCATGCCAGGAACGGATGGGCGTTTTCAGTTCATCTCCTACCACCATGCCGGGTCCTTGTGTTGGTGGCCCACCTGTAAACAGCATTATCCTGGCCCCAGTGTTCGGAAAGGTGCCCTAAAATAAAAGTAAGGCCTTGTATTAAAGATATATATATAGAGATAGGAAACTTGATTAAGAACAGCAATGCTTTTCTTTAGAGAAGAGCCTGATGTGCCGTTCTGCATAATAGAACTAACAGTACCTCCAGCAAGCCAACAGCAATAGAAAGAGCCACCCCAGTGGACCGTAACGGCCTCTTTCCCTGGGTCACTGGCCATGGGTCCCTCTGCAGTTCTCCAAGCAGATCTGTTAAATTCATGTCAATCTTGTGTACTGGCTGCAGAAACCTGCCAAAATGCACAAGAAATGTTTTACTGTTTTCAAGCCTCTTTAGTTCAGGGAAGAAAGAAGGCGCCAGGTTTGTTCCTGGCACACACAAATTGCACAGGCAGCATTATCAGAAGGAGAGAGTCATGTGGCCTGCTCCCATCTTATATCCCATTTTTCTAAGATAAGAGGCCTGACAAACACAAACAATTTGAACAAAGCCAGACATCAGGAATAAACAAGGCAGCTAAACCACAATAAAATATAGGAAAAAAAAAAAAAAGACTTCAGTGTTGATTTAGTTTACCAAAATATGCAAGAGCTGCCACAGCAAAAGAAGGGTTGAAAGAACTGTATTCAACAAAGACAAATAGGGCTTTACTATTTGGGGATGCCAATCATTTTTTGGACAGGACTACGTAGAGAATAGAGAGCAATACCTATGATTGTTACATATAGACCAAGACCCCGTCAGCTGGACAGTCAAAAAGACAGACCCCTGCTCCAAACGCACACAACCCCGAAGAACTGCACTTTCCGAAGACAGCTGCTCTACAGCTTTTCAAGTAAAAACCTTCTCTGAACAGCAACTCTGTTCTTGCAACTGCAAAAACAGAATACTACAAAAGTCTAATATGTTGCCTGCCATTCTAGTAAAACCCATCCACACAAATCTTTTTACTGAAGATTGAATTTTGGCAAGACTCCTTTTAAGAACCTAGGTTTAGAAGTGTGGGGCCAATGGAGCACACAGCACCTGGGCTGCCCTTCTGCTGTGCTGGTGCAACCAACACACTCACCTGCTTGAAATAACAGGTTGTTCCTGAGGTTGAAGAGGTCTTCCCTGCTGAACGGGGACAGCTGGCCTTGAAAGCCCAAGCATATCCTACAGAATAGCAAAGAGGAGAAGGAGCACTGAAATCCTAAACACGCTACTTGCTGTCAAGCAATACACGCTGAGGCACCCAGCACCACAGAATTAAATTTGTTAAAATCTGTGAAATGATTAATCTTTGCATTTCCCTTGGTAATGGATCAATGGGTTCGTGTGTGGGGAATTAGACCAACTGCACCTTGGGGAAGCTTTCAGGGAGTTTATAAAAAAGCATAACAGAGGTTGGGAGCAAAACAGGGTAGCAAACAATCAAGAGCACTGAACCCTGACCAACAGTGGTATTGCTGGAGCTACAAGGCACAAGCCACGGGCCTAACGGGTGGCAGGACGTACCTGTATTTGCTTAGCTGTGAGGTCCTTTGTGCCCCTGAACACGTAGCTCTTGGAGATCCCTTCGCAGCTCAGCTCGTGCACCTGGACCATTCTGCCGAAGGTGATGAGCCCCACGAGCGCGTCGGCAGGTAGCAGGCTCAGGGACATCTGCAGCGACTCCTTCAGAGCCTGCAAGTCGTCCTCCTCCAGGCACGTGTCCACGACATACAGGAAGATCAGTGGTGTCTGGGCACCTCGCTAACGCGGGACGAGACAGTTACCAGGCACGAGCGTATGTTAAGCGAGACTTTATAACGTTCTCCAGACAAAGAATAAGATGAGGCCTATCCTAAGCCCCCTGAGGAAATCTTATTTGCACTGTCTTAGTGAAAGATAGCCCGCCACAGCTGCCACTAATAAGACATTTTGGGGAGCTTCAAATTTGCCCGTGTTTCACTTACCTGCACTATATATTCAATTGTTGAAAACTGAGGCATGAGTTCTGCTGGTTGATTGAGCTCTGAGATGCCTGCGTATGCTGGAGGGAACTGAAAGAGAGAACCAAAAATGAGGACAAGGAAGTGGCAGGACAGAAATGTAGGGTTCTGCTCTATTTTGCAGAGGCTGTCCTGCTGATGCAGTTTATTTACCAGCACTGCACCCACTTGATTAATGCACAACACAAGTGCAGTGCTGCTGTTTGCCCAAGAACAGACAATAGTGGCCAGCAGGATGGGCAGCTACTCAGTTTGCTATAGCTAAAATACACGACTAAAGCAGAGGCTACATGTCGGTTGAAACTTGTTTGGCCATATGGCATTTTTTGATGGCAAACATCTAGTACAACCTCATGAAATTCATACTTGNAGAGAACCAGAAATGAGGACAAGGAAGTGGCAGGAGAGAAATGTAGGGTTCTGCTCTACATTGCAGAGGCTGTCCTGCTTATGCTATTTACTAGCACTGCACCCACTTGATTAATGCACAACACAAGTGCAGTGCTGCTGTTTGCCCAAGAACAGACAATAGTGGCCAGCAGGATGGGCAGCTACTCAGTTTGCTATAGCTAAAATACACGACTAAAGCAGAGGCTACATGTCGGTTGAAACTTGTTTGGCCATATGGCATTTTTTGATGGCAAACATCTAGTACAACCTCATGAAATTCATACTTGGCAAAAAATGTGCAAAAAACGTGCTGAAAATGTGTGAAACAAAATAGCTTTGCATTTCTCTTCTGTGTCCTGCATGCTGGAAAAAAAAAGGCAAAAGTGAACTAAAAATAGACAAGATATCAGGCAAAACTGCCTAAGTAACAAGTAATTCTGGCCTGGATAAGCAAGAGGAAAAATCTAGAAAGGTAAGATTTCCACTTCTTTTAACATCCTTTCCCGGGGGAGGCCATAAATATTATGCTCACTGAAGAAAAAACAGGCTGGATATGAGGACAGTGAAAGGGCTGAAACTTTTTTCAACCTACCTGATTTCTCTGAAAACAGAAATTACAAGCCCAGAGCTTGGCCCGGTAGTCAACCTGGCTGCAAAAGGAAAAGGGAAAGAGGAAGCATTTTAGTACAACTATAGCAACAACATCACAGCCCAGCTTCTCAGATCCCCCTGTTTGTTCACAGCATGGATGAAGAAACAAAATATCAGAAACTTTTAAATGACAGAGTTCCAGGGATCCAGGCTCTCACTCCAATGCTCCAGAAGCCCCTTTGGTCGTCCAGCCCAGCCATTTCCCAGCTCATCAGCCCAGTGGATGCCTGGCAGCTCTCCAAAGCTCAGCCTGCAGTAGACAAGACCTGCCTCTAATCGTTCCTCCTTTAAGCTCGAGCTTATCTTAGCAGTCTTATTATTTGTACAGCTGTGGCACACAAGAAGTGCAGTCACAGAGCAAGAGCCATTCACCCAGATCCTGTTCAAGCACAGAACAAACAGGCTGTTCCTGCCTCGCAGAGTTTACTTTCCTCAGCCCACTGGGACATGCTATAACTGCTAGTTATGAAGCGCGCGCGTGTTCATGTTTCTCGGGCTTGAACCCTTCTCACTTTCTGTTCCTCTTACTGGCAGCAGCTTTCCCTGCTATTTCTCAGGCAGCAGCATGCTCTGGATGTGCATCATCACCATATGGTTTTGGATCAGAGATTATTCCTCTTTATTCCTCAGCAGAATGATAGAGAAAATGTTGGTGCGTATTCTGGAATTGACCTGTGAGCAGTAGCATGTGTAGGAAGCAGGAAACCATCACAGCCCAGAGGACAGTAGCTGTTGCACCAGTATCTTGGTTTAGTTTAGTTTCATGGTTCAGCACAGAATTCCCTGGGGTGGTTATGGGACTGGCCATTTCCATGTTAACTGATTTAAGAGCCTCCCTGAAGGCTTCCTTCTCTGCTTCTGGCAGCTGTAGTCTAGGCTGCATTCAACACACCCCACTAAGCACACAAAGAGCTCAATGCCACTGTGCTTACGCAAAAAAAGGCTGCCAGGTACTGCGCTGAGTAGAAGAGGAAAAAAAAGCAGTGAAGACTGGATTAAAAAAACATATATCTTCCATCTCTTAACACCCCCAGCTAAACAATTCATACCAGAGCGGGTTGAGTACTGCTTTGCAAGTCAGCCTGCTGCAGAGCACCGGTTCGTACTGCACGGGAGGCAGGTCGAGACGCTCCTTCAGCGGGGTCAGCAGACAGGCCAGGGGGACAACCATCCTTGTGGCTTCCAGCCTGCTGGAGGGCCACACGTTCCAGCTGAAACGCACCCCATCCCGCTCCTCGTTCTGCTGGATGAACTCCAGGTACGTCGCCATGGGAAGCTCTGAAAGGAAGGGCAAGGTGAGACACCAGATGTTGCAC